>QLSR01000054.1:915522-993485 GCA_031780015.1 Citrullus colocynthis
AAAAAAAAAAGTGAGAAATAAAAATGACAACGGAAAGAGCACGAATTTGGACACTCCACAAGTTAAATTTCACACGTGCCACAAAATTTGGCTAATTTTAGTCCACGCATTTTGTTTTGTTTGGGTTTTTTTTTAAAAAAAATAAAATCCACAAACTTTTCAACACATTATACCTTAAAATAAACAAAATCTAAAATCACAAAAACTAATTATTTTCCGAAACTCTTGTGAGATGTAACCAACCCTCTGTCTCTTTTCCTAAAAAAAGAAAAAAAAATCCCTTTTTAATTTCTTTTCGTAATAATCTGATTTTTTTAAAAAAAAATATATATTTAGAAAAAGATGACAATTAAAACTCATTTAATTTTGGTCAAAATATATATATATATATATTTGGGAAAAAATATATGCTTTCAACCAATGCTATAATCTAGAACTTCACAATCTACAATCTTATATTATCGTGCAAGTTTGTTATACTTTCAAATTGTATCGATGATAAATCATATCAATAGTAAGAGTTTATCAATGATAGGTCATATCGTTGATAGGAATCTATCATTAATAGATTTTGCTATATCTTCAATTTTTTTAAAATGTTGTTATACATGTAATTATATCCTAAAAGTGCTAATCACAAGTTTTAATTGGTTAAATAATATATAAATATAAATATGAAAGTTTAAAATAGATAGATAAATAATTCTAAACTAACTTCAAAGTTCAAAGTAGTAAAAAATAAAACATCCAATTAACTTCAAAATAAGTACAAAAAATATTAAAAAAAAAAAAAAAAAACTTCTTTGTTTTCAAGTTTTATTGTTCAACTATTGACTTCAATATCTTAAAATCAATATCAACTAATAATTTTTCACTATCTTGTTTATGTGTCTCTTCTCCATTACTTTGGTTTTCTACTAATTCAACAACTAACTTCCTTCCCTTTGTTACTCTTATAGTTTTTTGTTTATAGATCTCTAGGTCCTAACTCAAGAAAGAAAATAAGAAAGATTATTACTTATAAAAAAAAAAATTAATTAAGATATAGTAAAATAATTATCCCTCTTCCTCTTTTTTGCTATTCTCAATTTCTTGAAGGTCAATATAATTATTTACATTCATCCATGAGCCATCATTTGGTAACGTTAGATCTTCTTTCTCTATAATTTATTCATCATCAAATTCTAAATCTAATAGACAAATAGGATCATATGATTCTCCCTTCTAACATTCTCTTTTTATGTCTTGCTTCCAATTGAATATTATATTTTACGATAACACGGGCCCTCAACCTTTGTTGTTCCAAACAATTTCTTCTCTTTGAATATACATAAAAATAGTTCATGTTAATATTTTAGTATTAATTCTAATTTTTATGAAATTTGGTTTCCATAATACTATACATGATCAAATATATTTTAATTTCTTGCGCACCCTATTCCACTGCAAGTCAAGCTAGAATTCTAATATCAAGATCTTGGAGCTTTTTGCAACCTCCTCCTTGAATACAATACACATATATTTTAGTCATAATATCTTGAAAATTTGTAACTCCAAATAATGTCTTTCTTTCTAGGATTTAAGCTAGTACCTGGTTGTTTTCTGTGACGCATTTATACTTTCATATTAATTCCAAATATATTCTCTACTTTATGGAATATGACTAGTTGCTTATCAAATTTTTCTCTAGCTATTGGTGAATGACACATTCTTTGAATAGTTCGATAAAGTCCCATGTTGACCTTATAGTTGGCATTGAATTGAAGAGCATAATTTTGAATAGTTTGATAGTCTCATCTTGACCTCATAGTTGGCATTGAATTCAAGAGTATAATGGAACCTATGTATTAATTTTTATAACCTAACTAGTAATCATAAAAATAAAAAAATAAAAAAAATCATACATTGAAAATACTGATTCTAATAATTCTAAAAATTAGAAACGAAATTTTACCTTGGATAATTCTTTAAGAGTTATATCCTTATGAACTATCAAAATATCCAGACTCATTTCTCTCCTTTGAATAGAGGATATAACAATTTCTCTGGAATTTATCCGTCTAAGCAAGAGACATATAATTTGATGTTATTGATCACTCTTTGATTTAAAGGACTCATTCCATCTCAATTGAAAATGCAAATATATTTTTAGGAAGAAATCAAGCTCCACCTCCATGTTTTTCTTGTATTGCTTTTTATTTATGCATTTTTTCACATCTGCTCCCGTAGAATCGTCTTTGACCAAATTAAAAGAAAGTGCATATGCATAAAAAAATCTAGAAATATATATACATACATAATAGCACTAAAAATGTGCTATCTAGCTCTGCTTAATTCAAGGTTGTCCATAGATTTTACGTGTTTATTTCGTTATTTTACAGATATCGAGCACTTTTGAGGTAGAACTAGGCGTTATAGTTAAAATGGAGCCAAATCGAGCCAAATGGAGCTAAATTGCATCAACTGAGAGAGAAAGAGGCAAAATAACAATTTTGCCCCTGAGGCTATGACTTAGCAATGCTGCCTAGGCACCTGCTACGGTGCTTTTTCTTAAGAGGATGGACCTGGTGATAGGCCTTGGCCCCGTGATGCTCCAATCGAAAACACGCGTAAATCTCCATCAGCGCTGCACCGCTGTATCCTAGTGTCGCTGCGCCATCACGGTCTTATAAAAGATTGCTTAGTCGCCTAGGTTAATTGGAAAGCTGCAAGCCGACTCCTTCATCATTTTCTCTCTATTCCTCTTTTCTTTAATTAATTCTTGTATCAAAAACTCTACTCTAATGCTCATTGTAACGATTATGGGCTAAAGGTACGATTTCTAGCTTAGGCTTTTAAAGTATTTTCCCAATTTTGTGCACTTATGAGGCATCATTTGCTGTTAAATTCTTGTGTTGTATCTTTATTGTTCTAAAATTATAAACGAATTTCGATTATATTTCTACCTACAATATGTAACCAATAGCTACAGTTTAACATGCTAAGCGGGACATTAACTTGCATGATAATCAAATGTGGCAATAGGTTAAATTGGCTTGTGAGTTGTAAAATTGTCTCAACGAATATTGTTCAGTTGACCTAGAGGATAATCATATTTAATGGCTAATTAGGTATTTCCTATTAGTAATTCATCTTAGTGGATTCCTTAGTTGACTAATTAGATAGCATAAGAATTAATTGATGAACCTATGATCAATTCGTAAAATTGAGAACCGGCTCAAATGCCTAAGTTAGATCTTTAAATTATCTTAATTTAATTCCAATTCAATTCTCTAAAATTTAAACTCCTATATTTTACAAAAATTCTTCAAAACCCCATCCCTTCAATTACTCTCGGACTGTTAGCATTTTAATTGAGAAATTCTAGTGCTCCTTGTGTTCAACCCAACCTTGCCACTACTACTGCTAGTTTTGGTAGGTACAGTAAAATTATTTGAAGCGGGATTGGGCGACGAAACCACACCTTCCAATATACTTTCTTTGTTACCTTTCTTCCACATATTACTAAGGGTAACAGAACTAAATTTTTGTTTGTTTTTACTAAAAGTACTCATAAGCACTCAGCATAAGTTTTTTTTACTGTTGGTATCATCTTCATCTTTATTTTTTATATTTTCAGTCAACAAACTCTTGAAAATATCTTGAATCTCATCTAAAACTTTTACTACATGGAACGACATCTTTTCTAGTATGTGCTAGATTATGTTTAATCCTATGAATACCTCCTAATAAGAATTTCCACAATGGTTACATTTTAGTTTGAATCTTCTGTTTTTGCCTCTTCTACTTCAACATAATGATTCCATGTTGGATCCCCACTTTTCTCTTGACTCCCTTCTGCTATTTTTTTCACAATAAAATAGTAGCTAATAAAGAAGTAAAATAAATTTTTAACCTTAATTAATCTTTAAATATTGTCACATGGAGAAGATATCACACCCCCTCCCAGATTTCCTTCCTAACCTAGGAGTAGATGCAACCTACACACATGCACGTCATCTTATATCTTGAAACACAATTCGATACCAGATCAAATGTACAAAATTTTATGCTAGTGAAACATTATAAGGTAAACATAAGTTTTACATAAGGTTTCTCAGCTCATAATTTATCATAAATGTGTATTTGTTCAGTATACAGTACAAAACCCACACTCGTTATGCCACAAGGATCATATATGACAAAACATGTACTTAGATTGAGTATTTACAACTATCCCAGAGAACTAAAATCAAGTAAGCCCAGACGAGGATCTTTTGTAGGCTAGGCGTCCCGGACACGCTCGCTACTTGAAACGAACAACAATAAACAAGAAAGCGTGAGCTTAAAGCCCAGTGAGTGACTAAATTATCAATACAAGTTAATCCTTAAGTTAATGCTGATCATAAAACTACTATATATCTTATTAATACAGATTACTGGGTCACTCATGCCATTTAACAAGATAGCGTAAATATCTTTCTAAGAAGTAGTGGAGCAAGGCTCAACGCTATTAACCTCATAATTCAATTCCTATTATTCATATATTCATACGCCTTCACATTTCGTCCCTCGACATTTCAACTCTCAAGTGCTTTCTCATATTGTCAATCTTTGATCAGAAAGAACTCAACATGAGACAAAGGAGATGGTTAGAATTGATCAAAGATTATAACTGTACCATAAATTATCACCCAGGAAGAGCAAATGTTGTAGTTGACGCTTCAAGCAGGAAAAGCAGAAGTGTAGCCGAAAGAGTAAATGCAATCAGAGCGATGGTATTACAAGAATTTAAAGATAATGTAGCTAGCTTGAGTGTAACCAGAACAGGAGCTTTACTAGCACATTTCCAGTTGAGACCCAAACTTGTGGATGAGGTGACAAGAAAACAGTCAGAAGATCTCGAAATGAAGAAGTTGATGGAAGAAGTAAGAGCACAGCGGAGATCAAATTATAAGCTTAGGTCTGATGGTGTGCTTTTGAAGCAAGGTAGAACTTGTGTGCCAAAGAATGAAGAAATTAAACAGTTAATCTTGGAAGAAGCACATAGTTCAGCATACGCTATGCATCCTGGTAGTACCAAGATGTATAGAACATTGCGGAGATTCTATTGGTGGCCGGGTATGAAAAAGGAGATAGTTGAGTATGTGGCCAAGTGTTTAATCTGCCAACAGGTCAAACCCGAACATCAAAGGCCAACAGGATTACTACATCCGCTTCCTATTCCTGAGTGAAAATGGGAACATATTACTATGGACTTTTTATTTGGATTACCGAGAACACCAGCGGGTATGGACAGTGTATGGGTAATAGTAGACCGACTGACTAAGACAGCTCGGTTTCTACCAGTTAAGACAACATTTACCCTGGATAGATTAGCACCGCTTTATGTGGTTAGAATTGTGAGTCAGTATGGTGTACCAGTAACTGTAGTATCTGATAGAGACCCTAGATTTACTTCTAAGTTCTAGGGAAGTTTGCAGAAGGCGCTAGGGACCAAGTTGCAATTTAGTACTACTTTTCATCCTCAAACTGATGGACAGTTAGAGAGGACGATACAGACTTTAGAAGATTTGTTACGAGCCTATGTACTACAGTTTAAGGGTAGTTGGGACGAATATCTGTCTTTGATGGAATTTTCTTATAATAACAGCTACCAAGCGAGTATTGAAATGGCACGATACGAAGCACTCTATGGTAGACCATGCAGAACCCCGGTGTGCTGGGGAGAAGTGGGTGAAAAGAAGTTGATTGGACCAGAAATTGTGCAATCTACAACAGAAAAGTGGAGTTGATTAAAGCTAATCTTAAAGCGGCCAGGGACCCGTGGCCTATTGACTAGCACTACCAATGGAAATGTCTAGGATACACAACGTATTCCATATTTTAGTCTTAAGGAAGTATGTTCCAGATCCTAATCACGTGCTAGAAATACAACCAGTGGAGCTTCATGAAGATTTGAGTTATGAAGAGAAACCTGTGCAGATATTAGATGAAAAGAAATAGGTGCTGACAACTAAAGTAATTCCATTGGTTAAAGGTTTATGGAGAAATCATGAGATAGAAGAAGCAACATGGGAACTAAAGGAGCAAATGATGAAACAATATCCACATTTATTTGCTTATGAGTCGACTGTTTCTGATTTCGGGGACAAAATCTTTATAAGGAGGTGGTAATTGTAAGCCCCATACTTGTTATTGAGAGAAGGTAAGTAAGAAGAAATTATGAGGCAGGCGAGTAAAGAAAATTGGCCAAGTTGTGGGAGAGTAAAAATGGTTAAGTGTTGGTCATGTGGTGGGTGACCATGCATTGAGGATATTTCTAATGCTTGACAAGAGTGGCCACTGGTAGGCATGCGTTGAAGAGAGCAGCTCGGCGTGGAAATAGATGTGAACGAAGAAGGGTGCAATATGCGTTAGTAGAAGTATGCGTTAAAGGCTACTATGTGCTAGAAGTTGGTATTGCTAAGCGTTGGGCATAGAAAAGTGGCCGAGAAGGCCATGCGGTAGTCGGCTATTTAGCATTGGGCAATCAATGGCATAGTAAGTTGAGACTATGCATTGCCGAAGCCATGCGTCGAAGGTTGCGTTGGCTAATTCAAGAAGGAAGATGATGTTAGAACTGGTAAGTCGGTGATTTATATTGATATATAAAGGATTGCATCGAACAATTAAGCTTTTTTGGACATATTTTCGAACTCAGATTAACTTTATTTCGCAGACAAACAACGAGGAGAGGTAGAAGAAGGTGCTCATATCGAGTTCAGGTAGAAATCAGATAATTTTCATGATGATTTTGAAGCTGGAACCAGAAGCTTGATTGTTACTGATAAATCTAGACACCAATCAGTATTTGAAGGAGAGTGACTAAGGACGTTGAAGGTAGAACTGAAATTTTGAGGTTAGTAATCTTAGCAACTTTCATGAAGGATGTTTAAGCTAAATCCGAGCAAAAATGTCTTAATCTCCAGGAGGAAGTAAGCGGAGTTGAACTGCTATGCAAATTAAGGCAGCCGAAATTATTTGGGAATAACTCTCAACCGAAGACGAGTCATGGTCTGAAATTTGGAGGTAAGCTAGGAGACTCACTACTTTACAAGATTGTAAAAGAAGGGAAGTTTTGATATTGGCTGTAATATGGTTTTTAGCAGGATAAAGAAAGAGTTAGAAGGGAAGGAAGGAAACCGTGATATCAGGTGTCGCTAGACAGTGGTATCACTAAAGAGCTGGAGAGTGAGCAGCGGAACGAGTGTCCAAGCTTTGCGTCTCACAATTATCGCTGAAGTCTCGCTAGGTATCGCTCCTTAAGGTGATATCGCTAGTCTAGTTCACTCCGGTTTCACTAGTGTAGTACCCAGTAGTGTGAATTTCGCTGGTAGTCTTGCTAGTGACATAGAGTATCGCTAGTTATTAATATGCATACTTAATGATTATGATAAAGGAGTTCAAAGGAAACCTAATGTGAGAAATGTATTTTTATAGGCCAAGAAAAGCTCGGAAAAGCATATAATCCACTCGGGGCCTAAGACAAATCGTGAGTGACTTTCTAATTTATCCAAGGATTATCTTTAATATTGCACAAGTGAAAATGAGGATAATATATGAACTCCTGTATGTGTGTTATCTAAATGCAAACCATGGCCGAAGGACCATGTGTGAAGGCCTATGGGGATATGATATATGATACATAGTGCTGAGGGACCATGAGTGAAGGCACTTGAGAAATTGATTGAGATAGTTTCCAATGCCGAAAGACCTTGTGAGAAGGCATATGGAAACCAGTACATGATGGCTCAGTGCTGAGGGACCATGAGTGAAGTCACTTGAGCAGTGAATCATTAATGAAACTCAGTGCTGAGGGACAATATGAGAAAGCACTTGAGAGTTGAAATGTCGAGGGACGAAATGTGAAGGCGTATGAATATATGAATAATAGGAATTGAATTATGAGGTTAATAGCGTTGAGCCTTGCTCCGCTGCTTCTTAGAAAGATATTTACGCTATCTTGTTAAATGGCATGAGTGACCCAGTAATCTGTACTAATAAGATATATAGTAGTTTTATGATCAGCATTAACTTAAGGATTAAATTGTATTGATAATTTAGTCACTCACTGGGCTTTAAGCTCACGCTTTCTTGTTTATTATTGTTCGTTTCAAGTAGAGAGCGTGTCCGGGACGCCTAGCCTACAAAAGATCCTCGTTTGGGCTTACTTGATTTTAGTTCTCTGGGATAGTTGTAAACACTCAGTCTAAGTACATGTTTTGTCGTATATGATCCTTGTGGCATAACGAGTGTGGGTTTTGTACTGTATGCTGAACAAATACACATTTATGATAAATTATGAGCTGAGAAACCTTATGTAAAACTTATATTTACCTTATAATGTTTCATTAGCATAAAATTTTATACATTTGATCTGGTATTGAATTGTGTTTCAAGATATAAGATGACGTGCATGTGTGTAGGTTGCACCTACTCCTAGGTTAGGAAGGAAATCTGGGAGGGAGTGTGACAGAAGAGCTTTCCAATTTCCTAATCTTTGAGTTCAAAGGAGCCTTCAAATAAAAAAAAAAAATTGAGAGGAAAGAATTCTGTTTTTCTAATGAAATATGTTGCTGTGTTGGAAGGAAAGAAGATACGGTTAAAAAGGAATCTGAAATCATAATTTAAAAAAAGTGAGTGAGGATATGAAAAGTCATTTTTATTTAAAAAAATTAAAAAATAATAATAAAAAGCTAATGGACAGAGAAATAAATGGCTACCGTCAGTATCTTTAAAAATAATGAAATCAATTGTTTATAAATATTATAATTATATAGATGTCCATAACCTCCCTAGGTTACAAATTCATCCCTTAACCTCTTTGTCTCCTATTTATGTTAGGGTATTGTAACCAATATTCTCATAACCTAGGTGATAGAGATCATTTGTAAAAACACCTCAATTGAGAATAATATATATATATATGTGTGTGTGTGTTCTCTAGTTTTGTGCTTCGTTTCTCTTTTCTCTTCATTTTATAACATGTTATCAACATGAGTTTCTACCACTTTAAAAATTTTGTAGAGATTGGATTCAATTCGTTGGAATATCAAGAACAATAAAAAACTCCATAATTTTTTAGGTATTAAGAATTTCGTCCAAATATGGTGAGTATTTTGATTTTGGTGATTTGGTCTTGTTTGGGTTAGAAGAAACAAAATTATATGTATGTATTTGATGTATTCATTATTGGTTTTCTCACCACCATCATTCATCTTTAATCTATTAAAACTAAAAGAATGTGAGTAGTT
Source organism: Citrullus colocynthis (assembly GCA_031780015.1). Classification (NCBI taxonomy): domain Eukaryota; kingdom Viridiplantae; phylum Streptophyta; class Magnoliopsida; order Cucurbitales; family Cucurbitaceae; genus Citrullus; species Citrullus colocynthis. The sequence continues at coordinate 924,798 of QLSR01000054.1, forward strand.
TAAATTTTTATATATACAACATACGTAGATTGTGAAATTGAAGTGTAAATTTGATGTTAATTAGGTTTTGCATTAGATCAATTTCTAAATTTTGTGTACTTTTTATGCGTTTTTTAAATTTGTTGTGAATGAGGTTTGAAATTATAAGGATTGGACTAAGCACTAATGGTGGAGAATATAATTGTATGGAAAGCAAATTTTGGATAATGTGATGCTTACCTACAAGCAAAATTAATCTCCTTTTGAAGTTCTTATTTGTGTGGGAAAAGACAAAATTATATGATAAATGTTTACTTGTGTGGTTGTGGTCTGTACGTGTGCAAACACAAGCAAGTAATCATTTGAATAAAAAAAATAATGACAATGTTTATTTTTGATTTGGTGTTTAATCCGCACAAAGAAATTTTTTTGTGAAGGAAAATTGATATGGTCAATCAAGATATATCTAGAGTTTAAATTCTAGTAATTTAAGTTGTCTTCAATTTCTTAAGACTACCAAATTGTAAATTGTCATATATGTTTACAATTGTTTGTTACTTTGCATGAAGTATGTTATTTAGGCTAAGGTTGTAAATTATGATCTTATTTTATATTTAATTGATATGTTTCCTAATTAGTTTATATGTTTATATATTTGAATAGGAAAACTCAATTTCATCATTCGAATGGTTGAAAGTTTTCTAATAGGGATTAAGATTCTCTCCTATTTATATTATCCTTTATCTATTAAGATTATTTTCCAATAATATCTTTTATTTTTGAAATATAATTAGAATAAATATCCAAGACTATTTTTAATTTTATTTTGAAAGGTTAGGATTTTAAAATATTAAAGATTATTTCTTAAGTAAATTAGTTTTTTTAAAGATTAAAAATAAAACTTAATGATTCACTTTGAGTCATTAATAATTAGTTATTAGTTAAAAAATTAATGAATTAGAAATTAAAAAAAAAATTGATTATAAGGAAACTATGTCTAAAGATTGTTCTGGCTAGGCTGAGGTATTTAACCTGACCATAAGGGAACACCTTACTTTGGAACTAAAGTGGGAGTTGAATTAGTCAAATTTTTGTCATAATGATATTGAAATTTTTTTGATGTTGAATATTTTAATTATTCTCATGTAGATAAATTTGTGAACTTTTGAAATTTATAGTAGTTATATGTATTTGATTAAATTCTATCATGACAAATTTATGAACGTTATGTATAATAGTTAATTGCTCTTCCTAAAGCTGACTTTGATTTAATGCACCTAAGGTAGCATAAATCAATTAGTGCTCATTGTTTTTTTGTCTTGCACCTACAGTTGTGCATATTTTAAATTAATAAATACTTATAAATTAATAAATTTTATTTATCTAATCTCTTTTGAGGTTGAATAAAACGAATGAGCATATAATAATGAATTTCGACTAAATAATTTAATATTATTCCCTAAAGTGAATGTTACAATATTCAATAATTGTGGTTATAGTCATGTTATAAAGGAAGAAATAATTATTCTATTAAAACCACACACATGCAATATTTTGAAAGAGAATTGTATTTCTCAAATATGATGTAAAAGAGACAATAATATTGTACCTGTCATACATTAAAAGTCTGTTTGAACATTAAAATCCTCAGTAATGAAAAATAAAAATATGAAAGCAAATTTTGAGAATTTATTTGAATCTCTTAAAGAGATAACTTATCATTTTAACACCTAAATATCGTATTATTTGGATGTTACAAGTTTCTTAGAATCTCCTGAAAAGATGATTATTCTTTTTGACTCACTTGTATATGAGATATTTGGACTGGTTTTGAATCTCCTAAAGAGAATATAAATTATTGATATTTATGTTTTGCATATAGTGCATCTATGCATATTATACTTAAAGTAGACAATACGTTTCCAAAATTCGAAAGGCTTGAAGCGAAAAATCAAATATGACATTAAGTCTTGTAGACTTGATTATTAAAGATTTTGGAAAAGAAAATATTATTTTGCCTAGAAGAGCAAGATTTGCCATTGATATACTTTACTCTCTTGTAAATAAAAGATAAATTCAGTAAATTTGGAAGATATATGTTGTATCTAATATTATCTAGAGAGTTGATTAATAATAAGAATTATATATAACATTTATATACTATATCTATAGTCTCCTACGGGAAATATATTTAAAAAAGTTGTCTACTTTTCTTTCTTAATTGTATTACACACATTCGTGTAATTGAGATATAAGTAGAATGAACTTGAAGTTCATTGATCCAAATATATTTTTATTTGACATGATGAGTCATTTTGGGTCAATAGTGAAAATAAGTATTAGAAATATACATTGACATCCACTAAAGAACTAGAAGATTCTTCAATCTAATAAATTTTCATGTGTGGCTTGTTTTTAAGAGATTAATTATCAAACTCTCACTAACTAAAACTGAAATTGAACCTCTCCTATTTATTGAACTGATTCATGGAACAGATTTATTAATCCACCAAGTGGACCATTTAAATACTTTATGGTTTTTGTTGATGCATACAGTTGTTGGTCATATGTATCTTTATTGTCATATCAAAACCTTAAATCTACAAGGTTAGTTGCTCAAATAGTTAAAATAAGAGTACAAATTTTATTATCGTGAAATTACAAATTTTTGTTTTGATAATGCTAATAGTTTATCCCAAACATTTGATAATTATTGTTTTATATTGATTGAGATAAGTGTTGAATATCCTGTAGCTTATGTTCAAATAGCAAAGCTTTTAAATCTATATGAAATCATGTTGCGTTGTATGCTCTAAGCGAAATTGATTTCACATCAATTATTAAATATTTTTGAACCCCTGACGGGTAATATATTTAATGCACAATTTGCTAATTGTTAGAGGAATTAAGAAAAAGTTGGAAAAAGAAGTTGAATGGAATGCAATAGTGTCTCATTTTGATCACCATACATATCACTTTGAACTAGAAGTTCAAAAGATAATTCATTTGTAAGAAAATTGCAAATCAAATGCTAAATGTATTTACAGAGCATTTATAGTTGCAAGAAAATGACTAAGGTATAAATATTGATTGCAAATACACTAAAATTGATATCCCAATGTAACATGTTGTTTGCACTACAGCGTGATAGACAAATGAGTTCCAAAGATAAAGCTCCTAAAAAAATGACTCAGTTAAGAATATAAGATATTCTAGAAGAAATCCTAAATATGAGAACTCATAAGAATATCGAAGAAAATGCGGATAATAACAATTTATTGATAAATTATGTCATGACATAAAAAGTTGGCACCAAATTTATATAAGTTGACAACATACAATGTTGCTCTTGATATTACTTATGAAAATGAGTATTTTGTGCTTAGATCTATTGAAAAATGTTGTCATAAAAAGGATTAACTTATGTGGAAAGAAACAATTCAATAGAAATCAATTTATTTTTCAATCGTGAGGACTAGTAGTCCAAACATTAGAGAATGTCAAACATTTTGGGATACAATAGCATGAGACACAGTGTATAAATAGCTTAACATATATCTTAGGGAGTGTTTGTCACGCAGAATTGAGTTGAGTTGAGTTGGTAATAATTATTGGGGGAGTTAGATTGTCTAGGTAGTTAGATTCTCTATGTTCGAGGTGCAGAGTTGGATTGAGTTGAGTTGGAATGTCTGTGTTTGTTGTGCTGAGTTGAGTTAAGTTGAGTTAGAAAGTTAATGTTTTGGGTGCTGAGTTGAGTTGAGTTGAGTTTGGGTATCTGGTGCAGATTTCTTAAACCAATTTATTATATATATATATGTATTGTCGATTTTTTTTCCTATTTTATATATATATATATATATATATATATATATATATATATATATATATATATATTGTTGGTTTTTTTTTTCTATTTTTTGTATTTTCATCTGTTGGTTCCATATGATTTTTTTTATAACTTATGTTGTGTTTAAGGAAGAAAAAAAATTAAAACATAAACATAAAATCACTTTTCCATTCTTTCAAACTTATGATTTCATCGTCATAATACATGCACAAAAAATTATGGTCAATCACGTATACAAAAGTTATCATTTTTGTTGACTTCACAACCCATTGTCCATTTGTTGTTAGCCGAAATATATATATATATATATATATATATATATATATATATATATATATATATATATATATATATATATAAAAAAATACATGGGTACTAGTTCAAATATCCATGGCCAATCTATATGTTTCTTCCTAATAGACGAAGACAGTACCTCTTCCGTGTGTGTTCTAGTACTGCAAGGAAGCAATCTGTCTTCTGAATGTCTGTGACAAGTATGTCAATAAGGGTCACCTAGTCATCCTCAGTCAAGTTGTCGATGTTGTATATGGCGTTTACTACTTCCTTCCGACGACCGAACTCCAGTTCATACTTCTTCTTTTGCCACGATGCAAGTCTATTCATGTGCGTGTTCTGCATCTTAACAGTTGATCTCATGATGTCGATCATTTCAGCTTGGAATGATGGCCTCTTCCTCTTGCTTCCTCGAGATGACTAGGCAGGTGTTGCTCTACCTATAGATTGTTCCGCTGTCTCTTCATCCATTCCATCCAGATCTAATGGTGAATCCGTTTCGCGAACCTCAGGTGTCTGACAGTCCTGCGTTCGAAGTCGAATCTCATCTTCAAACTCTCTGAATGCATTGCTCACCATCACATGTGGGTCCTTACTTGATTGTCCTACATCTCTATCTTTCCCAAAGACGGTGGAGAGATCATCGTAATGGCGGAACGGCTTGTTCCACATCCCTTTTGCACTAGGATGACTCTGCATTTATACACGTACATATTATTAATATTTGCATAATTAACATGTAGCGGTAGATTTTGTTTTTTAAAATCTTACCTGAACCCAAAGATTGAAAATCTTCCTCTTGACCTGGACACATTTAAACTCTTCGTTCCAACCGAATCCCGACTAGCCTAACATCTCTGATACTGCATTGTACTGTTTCTTCAGACTCCTCACCTTACACTCGATGGTGTTTTGATTAAGTGCTCAACCAAGCACCTTTTCATGCAGAATTCGCTCCAAGTGCTTAAGTATTCAGGTTGAAACGTCCTATTGTCGGACCTCCAACCGGTCTCTACCAAGTAGAGTAGGGCCTCCACCAGCTTAGCGTTCTCCACCTTAGAACATACGTGCTTCGTCCTTTTACTACTACCTGCCATTATACTGCATGCATATGTTTGTTCAATGAAAAAATGATATAAATTAAACACAAACAGAACTGAAAGATAAACTGCTAAAATTGTATGTTCAAATTTAAATCCTTCACAAATAAATTGGACACAACGTATTTTCACATCATACTTTGAACGTTACATAAGTAAATTGCGATCGCACGTAAAATAAACACAAAGCACTCGCTATCTCTTGTCAGGCTCTCTACCATTTAGTAAACATTTCAATCCCCAAGTCATCCCTAAACTTTGTCTATTCGTCCGATGATTCAACAAATTCAATGTGATCCCCATCATCTTCAGCTGATGCAGAATTCTCATAATTGGGCGCGTCAAGCATTGCACCGATTCTCATCTCCCTTGTGATCAAGTTGTGGATAAGGCAACATGCAGTTATTGTTCGACATTGCACTTGTATTGGGTAGAATGATTTTCCCCTTAGAATAGCCCACTTCAGCAACCCAAACGCTCACTCGATAATGTTATTCATTGAAGAATGTTTCATGTTAAAAAATTCTCTTCTTGTAACGACCCGACTAATACAATCTAATCGGACCAATCAATGCATGCATATTTCGAAAAAAGACACTATGCTAAATAGTAAGAAAGAAACAATGCTTCTCATGGAAATTTCTGTTCATATAAACTCAAGAAAAAAAAAACAATGCATAAACATACAAAAAAGGAAATCTTGGTTCGGGGTACCCCTAATAAAATCAATAAAATTTCATGAACAGAAATCCACATATCAAATAAAAGACAAGCCTCAAAACAAAGTTTGACAATTGAACAAAACTCATTAAAACATGCAGTACTAAGCAGAAGCTACTACGGGTCCCGTGAAGCCATCAAGGATTCTTTTGTCATTCGCCAGCACGTTCTTTCCTTTACCTGAAAAAAAAAATAAGATGAAAGGATGAGCAATTATATTACTCAGTAAGTGACCCCACTACCGGAGCTGGGCTAGGCACTTAAGGCCTTTAAGTGCATCAACCATAAGACATGCATATCTAACATACTTTTATAGGGAGCTGGTTATACTCGCCCTACAGTTGGTTTTGGATGTCCACCAACCTCTGGAGCCCCGAAGGAACTCTTACCTCTGGTGATCCCGAAGGAACACAAACCTCTAGTGTACTCGAAAGAGCACAACCTCTGGTGAACCCGAAGGAACACAGCCTCTAGTGAACCCGAAGGAACACATCCTCTAGTGATCCCGTAGGACCACAACCTTTGGTGAACCCGAAGGAACACATTTTCTAGTGACTCCGAAGGACCACAACCTCTAGTGAACATCCAACCGACGTAGGGGAGTTACCACTACCCATCATACATGCTCAATCAAATTTGCACTCTTTCCTTTCCATGAATTGATACATTAACAGTACTGTTCATAAACATCTCATAGTACAAACATATACATTATCATTCACATAAATCCTTTAGACATGGGAATTTCATACAAGCATGCTATATCACATGGGGCTTAGATATTCTACTATATCATGACAACTAACATGTGGCGAGAAGGTGGTTCAGGTAGTAAGATCACTTACCTGAGCAATTATATTAAATTATCCACACGGCAGTTCTTGCAAAATTCCTGGACAACTGTGAATAGAATTTTCCCAACCTAGGTTAGTCCACAAGTCTAGTCCTACCACAATTTAATTCCAAGTAAATTTAAAAGCGTTCTTACCCAAGCGTGGCTTAACTCGCAGTTGCTTCCAATCCTTTTACCCAACGCAACTTCCGGTCACCTAAGAGATTTTAACCACATAAGTCTAAATCCCCAATAGTTTACTAAACCACGCCACAAATTTCCTTGGGTCCGAGTTACTCACCCAAACGTTACCGGTTCGGTGACGAGTATCAGCGAGCGTTTGACTGAAGCGGCGGCCGTACTGACCAAAACAGCAGTGGCGGCACGGAGGAAGAATGGCCGGCGGCGACTGACGAAGGAAGAATGGCCGGCGGCAACTGCAGTCGCGAGGGAGAGAAGGAGAAGGAGAAGGAGGAGAAGGAGAAGAAGAAGAAGAAGGAGAAGGAGGAGAAGGAGAAGAAGAAGAAGGAGAAGAGAAGGAGAAGAAGAAGAAGAAGGAGAAGGAGGAGAAGGAGAAGAAGAAGAAGAAAGAGAAGAAGGAGAAGGAGAAGAAGAAGAAGAAGAAGAAGAAGAAGAAGAAGAAGAGAGGGGGGGCGGCGGCGCGAGAGAGAGAAGGGAAAGTTCTTTTCCCTTTTTTTTTAATTGGCACGCAAACCGAAGAGCTTATTTATAACAAAACCCTAATCCCCATTAATTCCACTTTTCCCTTTATTATTCCCCCTTTTCTTCTCTTCTTTTTTTTTTCCAACCAAACAAAATAAAATAAAATAAAATAAAATCTTCTATAAAATAAGATTTCCTTCAATTACTCCAATCCTACCAAATTTATTCCCTTTATTTTACTTGCCCCAAAATAAAATTATCCTTTACCAAATCCCAAAAATTTCCTTAACTCTAATTTTGAAACTTTCCATCTTAGCTTAAATAAATGCATGCATACATATAAATAACTATATTTTCTCTTTCATACATAATAACTTAAATTAATTTACTAGGAGGATTTACCTCAACGATTTGGGGTTGTTACATTCTTCCCCCCTTAAGAAACTTTCGTCCCCTAAAGTTTTTACTGTTGGAACAACTCTGGATGCTTTGACCTCATTTCATCCTCTCGTTCCCATGTTGCCTCCTCACGCTGGTGGTTCTACCAAAGGACTTTCACCAGTGCTATCTCCCAGTTGCGCAAAACCTTCACTTCCCTTGCAAAAATTTGCACTGGCCTTTCCTTATAACTTAAATCTTTGTTCAACTGTAAAGGCTCAAAGTCGATCACGTGGGATGGATCCGCCATATACTTTCGAAGCATGGAGACATGGAACACGTTATAAACTGCGGAGAGCGATGGTGGCAAGGCTAAATGATAGGCCACGGGGCCAACTTGCTCCAATATCTCAAATGGTCCAATGAACCGGGGGCTTAACTTCCCCTTTTTCCCGAACCTCAAGACACCTTTCATAGGTGCCACTTTCAAGAACACCTTCTCACCTACCTCAAATTCCAGGTCTCGCCGTCTTACATCGGCGTAACTTTTCTGTCTACTCTGAGCTGTCTACATCCTTGCCCTAATCCTCCGTATAGCCTCGTTAGTGAGTTGTACTAACTCTGGTCCTAACAGTCTTCGCTCCCCAACTTCATCCCAGCAAACTAGAGATTTGCAACTCTTACCATATAAGGCTTCGAATGGCGCCATGGCAATGGTAGCTTGATAACTGTTATTGTAGGCAAACTCCATCAAGTGCAAGTGGGAGTCCCAACTTCCTGGAAAGTCTAGGGCGCAGGCACGCAACATGTCCTCTAGTACCTGATTTAAGCGCTCCGTTTGTCCATCCGTCTGACGGTAAAAAGCCGTACTAAAATCCAATCGAGTGCCCAACGCAATCTGGAGACTCTTCCAAAAGTTAGACGTGAAACGAGGGTCTCTGTCAGACACTATAGAAACTGGCACTCCGTGTAGCCTTACTACTTCCCTTACATAAATTTGTGCCCACTTACTTACTGAAAATGTGGACTTTCCCGGAATAAAATGTGCTGACTTGGTAAGTCTATCTACAATGACCCATATCACCGTGTGACCTTTCGCTGTTTTAGGCAAACCTACAATGAAGTCCATAGATTCATTCTCCCATTTCCACTCGGGTATTGTCAGGGGCTGCAACAACCCTGCCTGTTTCTGCCTCGGGGCCTTCACCTGCTGGCATACAAAACACTTACTAACGAATTCAGCCACTTCCCTCTGCATATTGGGCCACCAGTAGTGATGCTTCAGGTCCTGATACATCTTGGTACTGCCTGGATGAATCGCAAAGGGGGAGTTATGAGCCTCCGACAACAGTTCATATTTAATGCTGCCTGCTGGAACACACAAGCGTCCGTGGTAGGTAAGGCCACTATCAGAGGATACCGACAACTCACTGATCTGCCCCGACTCCATCTGGCGAAGTTTTTCCTTAAGGTACAGATCCTCCTGTTGGGCGTCTATGATCCTTTGTCTCAAAGTGGATTGCACTGATAGTTGAGCTAACTAGGAAGTGACTTCTCCTAGCTCCACTGCAATGCCTGCCGCTCAAGGTCCTTGCACAGTGGGGCCTGGTCGGTAATCAGAGCTGCGGAATGAACTGCATTCCTGCTCAAGGCATCTGCCACTACATTTGCCTTTCCGGGATGGTACATGATTTCCACATCATAATCCTTTACTAACTCCAACCACCTGCGCTGTCTCATGTTCAACTCCTTAGAAGTACTTCAAGCTCTTATGGTCTGTGAAGATATGGATTCTTTCCCCATACAGGTAGTGCCTCCATATCTTTAGAGCGAAAACAACTGTTGCCAACTCTAAATCGTGAGTCGGGTAATTCTGTTCGTGGCTTTTTAACTGCCGAGATGCATAAGCGACCACCTTGCCGTGCAGCATCAACACACAACCTAGTCCCTTTTTGGAAGCATCACTATAAACGACAAAACTCCCTGATCCATCTGGAACAGTAAGTACTGGTGCAGACGCTAGCCTCTACTTGAGATCTTGGAAGCTCTCTTCACAGGCCTTACTCCAAACAAAGGAATTACCTTTCCTGGTCAACTGAGTCAACGGCATGGCTACACGAGAGAAATCTTTCACAAATCGACGGTAGTAGCCAGCTAAACCCAGAAAACTGCGTACTTCACTAGCTGTCGTAGGGCGAGGCCAGCTCGTAATCGCCTCTATCTTGGCAGGATCTACCGAGACACCATCCTTGGACACCATATGCCCTAAAAAGGATACCTGCTTCAACCAGAATTCACACTTAGAAAACTTAGCATACACCTTATGTGCCCTTAAGGTTTCGAGAACCTTTCGCAGATGCTCCTCGTGCTCTACCTCCGTCTTGGAATATATCAGGATATCATCGATGAATGTGATGGCAAAATTGTCAAGAAAGTCTTTGAATACCCGGTTCATTAGATCCATGAATACTGCAGGGGCATTTGTCAGACCAAAGGACATAACGATGAATTCGTAGTGTCCATATCGGGAACGAAAAGCGGTCTTAGGGACGTCACTGCCCTTTATTCTCAACTGATGGTATCCCGAACGAAGGTCAATCTTGGAGAAAATTGTGGCTCCCTGCAACTGGTCAAATAGATCGTCAATTCTGGGGAGAGGGTATTTGTTTTTGATAGTCAACTTGTTTAGCTCTCTGTAGTCAATGCAAAGGCGTAGCGAACCATCCTTCTTCTTCATGAACAACACTGGTGCCCCCCAAGGTGACACACTCGGCCAAATAAAGCCCTTGTCAAGCAACTCTTGCAGCTGCACCTTCAGCTCTCTTAGCTCTGCTAGAGCCATACGATAAGGAGCCTTGGATATGGGAACCGTACCCGGCTCCACCTCTATGGCGAAGTCAATCTCCCGAACTGGTGGTAAGCCTGGGAGGTCCTCTGGAAAGACATCCGGATAATCTCGTACCACAGGTTCTGAAGTCAGGGTGGCCTCATCCTCCCCAACGTTTACCACACTGGCCAGAATACCCCAGGTACCCTGGTTAAGAAGTCTGCAGACCTTTAGAGCCGAAATGACCTTGGGTAGGACCACCGTCCCTGCTCCATTAAATTTGAAGGTAGGCCCTGTCGGAGGAGTGAAAATCACTTCCTTTCTTGCACAGTCTATACTGGCATGGTTAGCAGCCAACCAATCCATGCCTAAAATGACGTCGAAGTCTCGCATGGCCAAGACGATTAGGGTGACCTCTAACTCTTGATTTTCTATTTCTACCCGACAGGCCTTTATCTTTTCTTTCGCCAATAAGATCTCCCCAGATGGGGTCGAGACCGATAATATGAAAGGTAAGGGTTCTAATTCTAGCACAGCATGCTCAACGAATACAGCAGAAATAAACGAGTGTGACGAGCCTGAGTCAAACAACACTAGGGCATGATACCCCAAAATAGGAAGCATACCTGTCACCACCGTGCTTGCCTTATCAGCCTCCTGCCGAGTCGTGGCATAGGCCCAACCATGCTGTTGCTGCATTCAACCAGAGTCCCCATGGGAGGTGCTTGCATGCTGCCCCTTACCATCTGTTACTCCCTTCCTTGGACACTTGCTAGACATGTGCCCCTCTTGGCCACACCGAAAACAAACTACTGAGCCTGCTAAACATTGCCCCCAGTGACTTTTCCCACAGGAACCACATACTGGCTTTTCTTTCTCTACTAAGCCTAAGGCCGAAGGCTGCTGTCTAAAGTGCTGTATGGGCCTGTCTGCCCGGTTCTTTGGAGGAAACTTTGAGATTTTCTGTTCAAACTTCCTTTTCTGGCTTGAAGAGGGTCCTGAGGTCATAGCGCTGACATATTCTTCTCCGGCACGGGAGTCAATCCTCACTACTGCTCGAAATGCTGCTGCATAACTGCTGGGTTCCAGGGCTTGCACGAGACCGCTAAACCCATCCTTTAGACCTTGCACAAAGCACTCTGTCTTATCTTCCTCAGTGGCCACCATATTGGGGGCGAATCGGGATAGCTTGGTAAACTCTTGCTCATACTTCTCAACGGACATGACTCCTTGCTTCAGCCTCATGAACTCCACCTGCTTATTGTACCTCATGTTGGCAGAGAAGTATTTCTCATAGAATCGCTCCTTGAACTGAGCCTAGGTAATCGATCCTCCTGTGGTCACCACTGACCTTTCTGCCAACTGCCACCAGATCTCGGCGTCATCCATCAAGACAAACACTGCACACTGAAGCTTCTGGTCCTCTGGGCACTTCATATATCGAAAGATAGTCTCGATGGATGATAGCCACATCTTTGCCTTGGTAGGGTCCTTCAACGACCCGCCAAAAGTGCGCGGATTGTACTTCCTGAAGTCCCTCAGATGTTTTGCTTCTGGGGATAAATCCTGGTAAAACTGATGCTGGGCCGGCACTTGTGGGGGTGGGATCGGCTGCTCTGGCACCTGAGGTACTGGAGGTTGTTGAGCTAACTGTTCTGCCACTGCGATGCGAGTTAGCTCCTGAATCTTGCTTAGCAAAGTGACGGTAACAGTCTCCCTTATCTGAGCTACTACTACAGCGAAATCGGTCTGGGCCACTGGCAGAACTTGTGCCTGGGGCGGCTCAGGCACGTTACGGTTGCCCTGGCTCCCTGCTCCTTTTGCCTAACGGGATCTTGCGGCGGTGGAGGTCCTTGTGGTGCAGGAGTGTCTTGCCCCATAGGGTCCTGGACTTGGGGGTTTGGTAATCCCCTTGCCCTACCCCTCCTGCCTCTACCTCTTCCTCTACCTTCACGAGCCATTCCTAATTTACGGACAATAAGTACCATCAATTTCCTTGCTAAAGGTATTACTTCAAGGTATCCATACAAGGGTAAACTAGCACGTCATAGGCATAACATTCTAAAGACATGTATTAGAAAACACGTACCTGGCGATGACGAAGAATCCTTTAATGGTCATGGGAACCCCTCGACTTACTTAGTAAGTTAGTCTACAGAACCCAAAACTCTGGGCTCTGATACCAACTGTAACGACCCGACTAATACAATCTAATCGGACCAATCAATGCATGCATATTTCGAAAAAAGACACTATGCTAAATAGTAAGAAAGAAACAATGCTTCTCATGGAAATTTCTGTTCATATAAACTCAAGAAAAAAAAAACAATGCATAAACATACAAAAAAGGAAATCTTGGTTCGGGGTACCCCTAATAAAATCAATAAAATTTCATGAACAGAAATCCACATATCAAATAAAAGACAAGCCTCAAAACAAAGTTTGACAATTGAACAAAACTCATTAAAACATGCAGTACTAAGCAGAAGCTACTACGGGTCCCGTGAAGCCATCAAGGATTCTTTTGTCATTCGCCAGCACGTTCTTTCCTTTACCTGAAAAAAAAAATAAGATGAAAGGATGAGCAATTATATTACTCAGTAAGTGACCCCACTACCGGAGCTGGGCTAGGCACTTAAGGCCTTTAAGTGCATCAACCATAAGACATGCATATCTAACATACTTTTATAGGGAGCTGGTTATACTCGCCCTACAGTTGGTTTTGGATGTCCACCAACCTCTGGAGCCCCGAAGGAACTCTTACCTCTGGTGATCCCGAAGGAACACAAACCTCTAGTGTACTCGAAAGAGCACAACCTCTGGTGAACCCGAAGGAACACAGCCTCTAGTGAACCCGAAGGAACACATCCTCTAGTGATCCCGTAGGACCACAACCTTTGGTGAACCCGAAGGAACACATTTTCTAGTGACTCCGAAGGACCACAACCTCTAGTGAACATCCAACCGACGTAGGGGAGTTACCACTACCCATCATACATGCTCAATCAAATTCGCACTCCTTCCTTTCCATGAATTGATACATTAACAGTACTGTTCATAAACATCTCATAGTACAAACATATACATTATCATTCACATAAATCCTTTAGACATGGGAATTTCATACAAGCATGCTATATCACATGGGGCTTAGATATTCTACTATATCATGACAACTAACATGTGGCGAGAAGGTGGTTCAGGTAGTAAGATCACTTACCTGAGCAATTATATTAAATTATCCACACGGCAGTTCTTGCAAAATTCCTGGACAACTGTGAATAGAATTTTCCCAACCTAGGTTAGTCCACAAGTCTAGTCCTACCACAATTTAATTCCAAGTAAATTTAAAAGCGTTCTTACCCAAGCGTGGCTTAACTCGCAGTTGCTTCCAATCCTTTTACCCAACGCAACTTCCGGTCACCTAAGAGATTTTAACCACATAAGTCTAAATCCCCAATAGTTTACTAAACTACGCCACAAATTTCCTTGGGTCCGAGTTACTCACCCAAACGTTACCGGTTTGGTGACGAGTAATCAGGCGAGTGTTTGACTGAAGTGGCGGCGGTACTGACCAAAACGGCAGTGGCGGCGCGGAGGAGAAATGACCGGCGGCAACAGACGCTAGAAGGCGGCGCGGAGGAGGAACCGGCGGCGCGGCGGCTGCTGCAGTCGCAAGGGAGAGAAGGAGAAGAAGAAGGCGGCGGCGGCGGCTGCTGCAGTCGCGAGGGAGAGAAGGAGAAGAAATAAGAAGAAGAAGAAGAAGAAGAAGAAGAGAGGAGGGGGGCGGCGGCGCGAGAGAGAGAAGGGAAAGTTCTTTTCCCTTTTTTTTAATTGGCACGCAAACCGAGGAGCTTATTTATAACAAAACCCTAATCCCCATTAATTCCACTTTTCCCTTTATTATTCCCCCTTTTCTTCTCTTCTCTTTTTTTTTTTTCCAACCAAACAAAATAAAATAAAATAAAATAAAATCTTCTATAAAATAAGATTTCCTTCAATTACTCCAATCCTACCAAATTTATTCCTTTAATTTTACTTGCCCCAAAATAAAATTATCCTTTACCAAATCCCAAAAATTTCCTTAACTCTAATTTTGAAACTTTCCTTCTTAGCTTAAATAAATGCATGAATACATATAAATAACTATATTTTCTCTTTCATACATAATAACTTAAATTAATTTACTAGGAGGATTTACCTCAACGATTTGGGGTTGTTACACTTCTAGTTGTTGGTACATTCCCTACTCCACGCCAATTGGAGAGATGGTATTGTTCCCCTCTGTACGATGCCAATAATCCTTCAGCATTGGGGTATCCAGCATCACATAGGTAATAGTATCCTACACACGTTTCAAAATGTCATGCACATGTGTTGTGGCATGTACGCGTGTTTAGATAACGTGTACCCTTTAGAACTCTCAATCTGTACGGTCACGAAATCGCATCCCTAAGAACCCTTGACTCGGTTGCAGACCCTTCCCGCCCCAACAAAACGAAGACGAACTCCCCATTTTGATCACACACTACATGAACGTTTGTGGCGATTTCTCCCTTCCTCGTTCAATATCGAGGTTGATCGACGACACTAACATTCACTTTAATGTATGTGCCATCTAACGCACATAGACAATTCTATTTCTCTAAAGTAATAAGAATGAATCAAAAAGAAAAACAAACTATTCTTGCATACATGTGTATGACGTATTCATATCAAAAAGTTGTGAGTACTTTCATATAATTGAAACAACTTCCACCTTTCATTGGTGCATGTGTTTGTGATCGGCTCTGATTTTTTCAACAAAACAGTGTGAAGTTGTAAAACTGCCCTAAGAACTACGTCGAAATTTCTCGAAATCGTCTGCCGGATCTTGAAAAGTTCCTCCATACCACCCAATGTCCATACATCTTGTAAGTTCCAAACAACCAGTCGACCGTACCATATTACATAAAATTGTAAAGGTACGTCTAACCATTCGGGTGCTTTCATGACATGCCAAGTCACTCTCGTAAATGAGGAGGAAGAAGATCAACTGCCTTATGCAGTGCCTAGCATATGACAGTTGTCTCTCTATCCTTCGGTAGTTGTTCAACAATGTGGTCAGTGTTATGAACAATTGGATTTGAGAGTTCAAAATAATTGTCATGATCAAAACTAGTTCTTCAACGGTATCCATCTTTATAGGGAATGAGATACACAAGTTGTTCCTGAAAGGGTAATATATTTTTTGGATTAAGTTTCATGATATGTTTCACGGTATTTTATTTAAGACCACACAAGGATATACTTAAGATAGGCCATGATAAGCCTTAAACTTTCTTCCCTAATGATATGGTTAAGGGTATTTTACCAAAATTTTATGGTGAGTTAAACCTTTTTAAGGGATTAATGGGGTTGTGTTATGTTTTTTATCCTTCTTCATTTTAACTATGGTATTGTTATCTCTCTATATCTAGCTCTTTTTCTATCCCTCTCGGTCACTCTAACTCTCTACATCTAGCTATCTCTCTATCTCTTTCTATATCCCGATCTCCCTTTATCCCTCTCGGTCTCTCTCAATCTATCAATTTCTTCCGCTCCATCTCCATCTATTTTGCTCTCACTACCTCACTATCTATCTCACTATCTCTCTGTCCCTCTCGATATCTCTCTATCCTTCTCGGTTTCTCTAACTCTCTCTATCTTTATCTCTGCCTCTATCTCTCAATCTCTCTCTTTATCCCTCTCGGTCCCTCTAACTCTCTCTATCTTTATCTCTGCCTCTATCTCTCAATCTCTCTCTTTATCCCTCTCGGTTTCTCTAACTCTCTCTATCTCTAGATTTATCTCTAACTCTCCCTATCTCGATCTCTCAATTTCTCCCGCTCTATCTCAATCTCTCTATCTCTCACGTCCCATGTAACTATCTCTACCTCTATCTCTCTATCTCTCCCACTCTATCTCTATCTCCATCGCTCTATACATATTTAAATTTGGTACAATTCAATTGTCGTAAGTTTTTTTCTCCATATGGATTAGTGGGTTTTTTTTGCGTAGATTATCTTATGGACAAATTTGGAACAGTTCAATTCTTATTTCTAACTTCTGGAAGGAAAAAAAAAAAACTTTTTACACCTAATTCTTAATTCAACTTGTCACAAAAAAAGAAAAGAAAGCAATTCGTAGATTATCTTATGGACAAATTTGGGACAATTCAATTCTTAATTCTAACTTTTCATAGAAAAGAAATCATTATACACCCAATTCTTAATCGAACTTGTCAAGAAAAAAAAAATCGTGGATTATCTTATGGACAAATTTGGGACAATTCAATTCTTAATTCTAACTTTCAAAAAAAAAAAAATTGTTTTAGATTCAATTCTTAATTTAAAAAAATTTTCACATAAAAAAGATTAAAAAACAATTCGTATATTATGTTATGGGGGTGTTTGTGGGACAATTCAATTCTTAATTCTAACTTTTAAAAAAACAAAGAAAAAAATCGTTTTACACCTAATTCTTAATCCAGCTTTTCACAAAAAAAGATTTTTTTTTGTTAAAACAATGTATGTAGGAAAGATTTGTATTTTTTACAAATTTTGAAAACCTTAACTCATTGCATGAATATTTATATCTTAAAAATTAAACGTTAGTTATATATATATTACAATCGCGGCAGGTACAATTTCGAAAATAACTTCAATATTTGGTGGAGTATACTATTTGATTGAGTATGTGAAACAAGGGTGAGAATATTGAAATCAGATTAAGAATAACGTTTGATGGACAAAAAATGAATACATAATTACATAACAGTAATGTTTCATACACAATTGATTGATAATAATTTTGGCCAACAGTAGCATTTAACAAATAATATTTCCAAAACATAAAAGAAATTAAAAAAAACGATAATAACGAAAAAAAAAAACAGAAAGGAACAAGTCCCCAACAGTAGCAGTCCAATACAATGTTCAATAATCATCTAATTTAATTATTAAAAAAAATAAATGTAGATATTCCGAACGTCAAAATAATGAACCTCAAACTAATTACGAATGGTTTGCCTAGTTAGTTTGGGACCTACAAGAAACAGAAGAGAATGTTAGTAACGAATATGAAAAAATTAAACTTCAATAATGATAGGTTACACAAACACGGACGTACCTTTTTTTAAGGTTCGAAATCAGCTAAGGCAGAATGTATGGAGGACGCCGAAGGTGTTATTTGATGAGAATAAGAAGACCGTTAGTAAAGCATTTTACTAACTATATATATAAAGAACGAAGCATACCTTAGGTAGGAAACCCCTTGTTTTCTTATGGACCCTTGTATTATTTAAAAATAAAATTAGATGTTGGAAGTGGAATGTAAAAAACGAAATATCAGACAAATGCAAAGAATGACTCACCAACACAATCTCAGATCAGAGAAGAGAGTGGAGAAGCATGAAAAATATGAGAGGATGTTATGTATAAATAGAAGGGGGGGGGGGGGGGGGGGGGGGGGGGGGGGGGATGTGGTTGTGGAGAGAGTTGGGTTCATTTAAGTGGACCTGACCCCATTAATTATCACATAAAGTTATATAGAATGTCACCTCAATTTTAATTATGATAGGTTATTGAGTTTTTGGGCAGCAGAGGTAATTCGGTGGTTCAACCAAAAATAAATGCAAATATGGCAGGATATTGAATTTAAAAATGAAGGCCTCAGATATAAGGAGATCAAAAAATGGATTGGTCATTGGAAGAAATCCAACTAACACAATGAACTAAATCATCATATAAAATCATTTTAAAACCAAAAAAATAATGAACCAGAAAAAAAAATTGTGTAACGTAAAAAAAAAAAAAAAATGTATTAGATTCAATAACAAATTTGAAATGAAAATCGAATTTCGATGTATAATGAAAACATTTTACAAATACCAAACAGAAATCAGATATTGCAAATTAAAAATCAAAGTTAAAGGTTAGTATAAGAAAAATTGTTACAATCATCATCGGTCCTTCAAAAGTAAAGAGATAGAAAACAAACCTGTTCGGATTTCATAACCCCTCCCCCCACCAAGCTCCAATAACATGGTCAGCCCCTTCCATGAATTAGTTGCAAACCAAAAACTGATGGGAAAGCATAAAAAACAGCAAGGGAAAACACATGATTTATAATTGAAGCGGCAATAGGAGATTTGGGAAAAAATACTCATATTAGGCAGACGAATAAGAAGGGGATTGGGAAGGGAAAGAATGGTGAAGAAATAAACATAGATTTGACATGCAAATCAAAATGGAGAATAGATTTCAAAACCACAGCAAACCACAGAGCATATATAATTTAAAAAAAAAATCATAGTGTAATCGAACATGCAAAAAAAAGAGATCGAGAAGAGATTTAACCCACGACATAGATCTGGAAAAATAAATGAAGAACGAGTAGATTTGGAAAAAGAAATTAAGAACATGGAACTAATACATGGAGAACGAATCTAACCCACATAGCATGGATTGGGAAAAAAAAAGAAAAATAGAACATGCGAATAAGATCGGGAAAGAAAATAAAGAAGCGAACACCCAAACAAGAAATCGAAAAGAGATTTAACCCGCATAGCATAGATTGAACGTGCAAATATCATAGATTAGGAAAGAAAATCAAGAACGTACGGTAAGCCAACACCCAAACAAGAAGTCAAGAAGAGATTGACCCGCATAGCATAAATTTAACATGCAAATATCATAGATCTAAACAAAAAAAAAANAAAAATGGAGAAATAAGAGGAAGAAAGAGAAACAAAAGCAGAAATCGGAAGATAGAAGGGAGAAGAGGAACGAAGAATCGTAATCGGCTGAGAGAAGGGAGAAGGGAAGAGGAGAGAGGAGGAATGGGGAATCGAAAGAGAGAAGGTGCACACCTCGGTAGGAGAAGAGTGGCAGGTGTATAATTAATTTTGGGAAGAGAGTAGTCGAAAAGTCGGGGAGGTACACGGAGAGAAATCAGCCGGTAAATATGCTGATAAAAACGGCGGGTTTCAAACCCACCGTTTTTAATTACCACAATAACAAATGGGGGTATTAATTACCCACCCAACTCCACCCATGTGAAACCCCCCAAACAAACAACCCCTTAAAGATGTAGTCATACCACATTTATATAAATATCTAAATAATGATATTTAATTTATGAAAATCCCTGAAGGATTAAAGGTACCAAAATCATATAATTCAAATATTAGAGAATTATATTTATCACAGAGATTCTTGTAAAACATTCTTGATGAATGTGATATAATCACCTTATTAAATATTTGTTGAAATAAGATTATAAAATAACTCTATTTGTCCATATGATACTATAAAGAAACCATAGTCAATATTTACTATATATATATATATATATATATATATATATATATATATGTTGATGATTTGAAACTTCAGAAGAGTTTCAAAGGTAATAAAGTTTTTTTTTTAGAAAGAAATTAAGATGAAGTTCTAGAAAACAAAGTTTTGCCTTAGCTTTCAAATAAAGCATAAAGCAGATGAAATTACATCAAGTGATACATAAAAGATCTTATATGGACCAATTACATCATTGAACACCCCTGTGGTGGTTCTAAAAAAAGATATATCATCTAATCTAAGGATATGACTATGAAGAACTTTAGGTCTTGAAGAACCATAGTTTTTGAGAAATAAGTGCATTTATATATTTTTTAATTAACACTACCTATTGTAGTATTTTTAATAATTTTACTACATAGATATAATATTAATCCAAAAGAAAGATATTGAAGTAGAGTTGAATATATATTATGTTTTATTTGAGAATTACTTTACATTGATATATTTTCTTTCCAATAAATCTAATTATGATCAAGTTGGTTGTGAAAATGCAGGTTATTTATCTAACCCATAAGAGCTAGATTTTAAACATGTTACTTAATTAGTAGATGGAGAAGAATTCTTATATTATGAAAGTCTATGAAGCAAATTATAACAATTATTGAAATCCTAATGATTCATGAGGCTACCTGTCACGAGGCTGTAAGTCGGAAGCATAGAATAGTAAGTTTTTTTTTTCACGAAATTGCCTCGTGCGGCGCTAAGGTGCTCCCTTGGCCAGGCTAACGAATTGACTCTTTTGTTCTCAAGGGAAGCTAGAGTGCCGTCCCGATCTCTCTCAAAGGCTTCTCGCCTAGGACACTCGCATAGATGGAAGGAAGAGGACACACAAGTGTTAAGTGGAAATATAACTCTTTATTATATCAAAACCACTAAATACAATGGGTGGAGCTCGAAGCTCGAAGCTCGTTTAGACAAGAACACTCACACACAGAGAATATCTCACACCAAATCCTTGGCAACGTGAGATGTATTGAGCCTATTCGGTGATATTCAGTGTCTTGGACAAATCCTAAGTTGTCACCTTATATAAGAGGGAAGAGGTGAGATTGTAGGCTATTTTCGTGGAGGAGTGGCCCTTAGTGGGGGTGTGTAGCCGCCCACTTCCCTATAAAATAGGGCCACTCCCCCATGTTCCCACTACTCCTTCTTTTTAGGAGAGAAACATGACACTACTCCTACAATTTCTCATATTTCTCAACCACTACCTATTTTTAGCATCTACAACCCTATTTGTAACGACCCGACTAATACAATCTAATCGGACCATTACTCAATGCATGCAAATTTTCAAGAAAGACACTATGCGGAATAGTAAGAAAGAAACAATACTCCTCATGGAAATTTCTGTTTATTTAAACTCAAGAAAAAAAATGCATAACATATAAAAGGAAATTTTGGTTCGGGGTACCCCTAATAAAAATCAATAAAATTTCATGAACAGGAATCCACATACAAAATAAAAGACAAGCCACAAAACAAAATTTGACAACTGAACAAACTCATTAAAATATGCAGTACTAAGCAGAAGCTACTACGGGTCCTGTGAAGCCATCAAAGATTCCTTTTGTCATTCGCCAGCATGTTCTTTCCTTTACCTGAAAAAAAAAATAAGATGAAAGGATGAGCAATTATATTACTCAGTAAGTGACCCCACTACCGGAGCCGGGCTAGGCACCCAAGTCCTTTAAGTGCATCAACCATAAAACATGCATATCTAACATACTTTTATAGAGAACTGGTTATACTCGCCCTAAAGTTGGTTTTGGATGCCCACAAACCTCTGGAGCCCCGAAGGAACTCTTACCTCTGGTGATCCCAAAGGAATACAAACCTCTAGTGTACTCGAAAGAGCACAACCTCTGGTGAACCCGAAGGAACACAGCCTCTAGTGAACTCGAAGGAACACATCCTCTAGTGATCCCAAAGGACCACAACCTCTGGTGAACCCGAAGGAACACATCCTCTAGTGATCCCGTAGGACCACAACCTCTGGTGAACATCCAATCGACGTAGGGGAGTTACCACTACCCATCATACATGATCAATTAAATTCTCACTCCTTCCATTCCATGAATTCATACATTAACAGCACTGTTCATAAACATCTCATAGTACAAACATATGCATTATCATTCACATACATTCTTTAGACATGGGATTTTCATACAAGCATGCTATATCACATAGGACTTAGATATTCTACTACATCATGGCAACTAACATATGGCGGGAAGGCGGTTTAGGTAGTAAGATCACTTACCTAAGCAATTATGTTAAATTATCCACACGGCAGTTCTTGTAAAATTCCTGGACAACTGTGAATAGAATTTCCCCAACCTAGGTTAGTCCACAAGTCTAGTCCCACCATAATTTAATTCCAAGTAAATTTAAAAGTGTTCTTACCCAAGCGTGGCTTAACTCGCAGTTGCCTCCAATCCTTTTACCCAACGCAACTTCCGGTCACCTAAGAGATTTTAACCACATAAGTCTAAATCCCCAATAGTTTACTAAACTACGCCACAAATTTTCCTTGGGTCCGAGTTACTCACCCAAACGTTACCGGTTCGGTGACGAGTAATCAGGCGAGCGTTTGACTGAAGCGGCAGCGGTTCTGACCAAAACGGCAGTGGCAGCGCGGAGGAGAAATGACCAGCGGCGAATGACGCTGTAAGGCGGCGTGGAGGAGGAACCGGCGGCGCGGGAGAGAGGGAACCGGTGGGCAGCAACGGTGCGCGACGAAGGAGGGAGGCGGAACCAACGGCGGCGACGCGAGGGAGAGAAAGATAAGAAGAAGGCGGCGACGGCGGGCTGCTGCAGTCGCGAGGGAGAGAAGGAGAAGTGGCGGCGACGCGAGGGAGAGAAAGAGAAGAAGAAGGCAGCGACGGCGGGCTGCTGCAGTCGCGAGGGAGAGAAGGAGAAGAAGGCGGCGGCGGCGGCGGCTGCTGCAGTCGCGAGGGAGAGAAGGAGAAGGAGGAGGAGAAGAAGAAGAAGAAGAAGAAGAAGAAGAAGAAAAAGAAGAAGAAGAAAAAGAGAGGGGGGCGGCGGCGCGAGAGAGAGAGAAAATTCTTTTCCCTTTTTCTTTTTCTTTTTTTTATTAATTGGCACGCAAACTGAGGAGCTTATTTATAACAAAACCCTAATCCCCATTAATTCCACTTTTCCCTTTATTATTCCCCTTTTCTTTTTTTTTTTTTCCAACCAAACAAAATAAAATAAAATAAAATAAAATCTTCTATCCAATAAGATTTCCTTCAATTACTCCAATCCTACCAAATTTATTCCCTTTATTCTACTTGCCTCAAAATAAAATTATCCTTTACCAAATCCCAAAAAATTTCCCTAACTCCAATTTTGAAACTTTCCATCTTAGCTTAAATAAATGCATGAATACATATAAATAACTATACTTCCCCTTTCATACATAATAACTTAAATTAATTTACTAGGAGGATTTACCTCAACAATTTGGGGTTGTTACACTATTTTCGTGGGACACATTCCTCACTCTCCAAAAATAGGGGAGATCATCCTTTGGCCTCCTTGGTTGAGCGCCCACCATTCCCACACACAAATATTGGCCGAACATATGGTCGTGGAAGACGCCCTCGCGGAGCCTGCCGAAGGGCCATCGACGTGCATCGCCATGCACGGATGCCAACCAGTGAGGCGCATGGCTCGTACCTTTCCGTGCACTATGTGTGTGTGCGGCCTGCGTGCCCCATCCTCGGTGCACGCCCAACACCCTTGTGTCAGCCTGGCGTGTTGCGTGCCTCGCCCCCGCGCGTTTTGCTCCCGCAGACTCCCATCTCCAGTCCTATCGCCCACATGCGCCATCGTCAAGGCGGTGTTATCCTCGTGCTGCTCGCGCCTCTTCGTGCTAACCTCAAAGCGTGGCATGGGCCACCTGCCTACGCCGCTCGGCGCTGCGAGTGCGCTGTGCGCGCCTCTACTGTGCTTCCCTACAAGTGGCGTAGGTGTCACCCGATTTCCTACGCTGCTCGGCCCTGCGTGCATAGTCGTGCCTACTCTGGACACGGGACGTGAGTCTCCTGCGCATGTTGTGCCATGGGCGTGATGCGCCAACATCGCATGTCCACTGTCCCCATGGGTGACACCTTGGCTAACCCCGTGTATCCCTAGGCATGCGTCGTGCTCGGCAACACAACCTCTCTTACCGTGTTGCATGCTTTGCACTTTGAAGGTGTGACACTAGCCAAGAATGTTATTATATGAAGATAACATCACAAATGAACTTCTACATTCATGCGGTCAAATAGGATCATTTTCTGCTCGCGACCTCTTACTATTTTTTATCATGTGGGAGTTAGAATTCTTGAAGAAAATGGTGGCATCATATGTCATTCACAACAACATTTGAGAAGTTAGTGCACAACATTTGACTGTGACGACTATGAGATGTCAAGTGATGTTTCTATGAGGGGGAGTAAATTTGTTGTACACTTTTTTCTTGATTATGATTTTCCCCATTGATTTTCCTAGCAAGATTTTTAATGAGGCAATCATTAATGTATATAAAATAATGTACTCTTTTTTCTTTCATTTTTTTCCAATTGGGTTTTTTCCTAGTAAGGTTTTAACGAGGTATATATTTTATATACTATGGATATCTAAGGGGAGTATTATAAATATTATAATTATATAGATGTACATAACCTCCATAGGTTACAAACTCATCCATTAATCTCCTATTAATCTCCATAACTTTTTTGTCCCCTATTTATGTTTGGTTATTATAACCAATATTCTCATAATCCTATAAATAGAGGTTGTAGAGATTATTTGTAAACACGCCTCAATTGAGAATAGTACATATGTGTTCTCTAGTTTCTTCTCTCAATTTCTCTTTTATGTTCATATACTTGTTATTCTTTTCTCTTCATTTTATAACCATTTTTATGTTTTTTATATTATTATTTTCTTTAAAAAGAAAAAAGAAAAATTACAAGACCCCTTCGGCACTGTTCTTTTAGTTTCTATCTCTTCAAGTCTTCTTTTTTCACCATCAGACTTCTCCATCATCAGTCTAGCACGCACAACTTGAAGAGGAGATTAAGAGAACTAAAAGGACAACTCTAATTTGGCACAATTCAACTTTCTTCTCCTATCCGGCCAAAAGAGAAGGAGAATACATACTTTCAACAAGAAAACTTATTTACCAGCGCAATGAAACTCAAAAATGGTATTTTTTTTTCTTCTAAAAAGTGAATTGGAACATTTTGATTCAGCACGATTCAGAAACTTGAATCATGCGATACATGATATTTGCGATTCAAAACTATGAGTTGAATCGTTCTAGCTTAGTTTTCATACGTATCGCAAATCGTACGTTTCTAACAACCTTGTTGTTGTGTACGGACTATTTCCATACTATCCATCAAGATAGGATATTAGGGGTTGTTTAGGGTATGGGTTTGGATTTGTTTGGGTTGGGTTGGAAATAGAAGCCCACATTTGGGAAGTTGGTTTTGGGGTTGGTTTGTATTACAAATCAGCCCCAAACCCACACTTAATTACAAAACCCTGAACCTATACCAATCTTATCGTTTTCTCTTTCCCATTTTGTCGGCTTCCTCCTTTCACATTGCACGATGTCGCCTTTCTCCTCATTATTTCTCCCGATTACTTTCTCCTTCTCCGACCTTCTCTCTTTTGTCCCCTTTCCTCATTCATTGCTAGCGACTCTCCCACTTCTCTCTTCTGTCATTTTGTCTTCCTCATTGATTCTTCCGACTCCCATCTTTCACCTTCTCTCTTCTGCATTTTCGTCTCCCTCATTCACTCCTCCTTACCTACCTTCTCTCATCTTCTCTCTTCTGTCCTCTTGTCTTCCTCATTCACTTTTTGCTATGAAGTGTTAATCAATGCTTCAGAGCAGACTCGATGGGACGTTGAAGTCTTCTTTTACCGCTCTAACGACCGGGATGGTGGCTCTTGCCACCGTCAATTGCTTGGTAGGAGGTCCCGTTACGCTAGTTTGGAGCTTGGTAGGGAGGGCTCCTCCCCACCTACAAGGTGAGTTACATATCTCTTCTTTGATTTTTTGTTTCATCTTCGGTTGGGGTTGCATGTTCACCGATCTGTTGTTTGATTTTTTTCTTGATTTTCTAATAGGGTTGCATGTTATAGATTTGTTGTTTAATTTTTTTTCTCTTTTCCTTGTGTTGCATGTTTATAGATCTGTGGTTTGATTTTTTTTTCATGTCCAGATGGGGTTGCATATTTCAAATCTGTTTTTCATTTTTTTTTCATCTTTTGGGGTTGCACGTTTATAGATCTGTTGTTTGATTTTGTTTCATCTTCGTATGAGATTGCATAGTTTAGATTTGTTGTTCCATTTTTTTTCATCTTTGGTTTGCATATCTCACATTTGTTGTTTCATTTTTTTCATCTTTGGTTTGCATATCCCACGTCTGTTGTTTCATTTTTTTTTCATCTTTAATTTGCATATCACTCGTTTGTTGTTTCATTTTTTTTTCATCTTCGGTTTGCATATCGCATGTTCTATTGTTTCATTTTCTTTTTCATCTTTGGTTGCATGTTATAGATCTTTTGTTTGATTTTTTTTTCATATTCAGATGGGGTTACAGATCTCTTGTTCTTCGACTATTTTACTTCGTTTGGGTTTGTGTGTATCTATTCTGATTTGAGATTTTGTAATCCGAATTCATTCTGTATTTTGATTGTTTTTTGGCCGATGATGAAGATTTTGCTGATTTTGTTTCATCTTTCTTCCACATATCTGTTGTTTGATTTCTTGTGTTAACCAATTTTTTATTTGTTCATTTTCTCTTCTGAATTACCATTTCAAATTTTACAATTTTCTTTATACTGTTTCAAATGAATCTAGTGGCAATTTTCTTTGAAGTATGCTTTATTTTATCTATTTATCGATTTTGTTTTAATTCTTTACCTAAAATTGATTTGTTAATTCGTTTTTTTCCACACCTAAGGCCATTATTTCAAAAGAAAAAATTTCATTGTTTGATTATAAATTGTCCTTATAACTGATTTGTTCTCAACTGTTGGGTAATTGGTTCCATTCTAACCAATTTTGTTCAATCACAAGTCTATTTTTTTTTTATTATGTTATTATGGTTGGATTGGTGCTTTATTAATGGATGTCACTTCCATTAAAAAATGGTACTATTCCTCTTTTTAATTAGGTGGTTGGGTTGTTTAATATTTCATTAACTCCATGCTTATATATACACCCCACTTCCCTCTTGTTAATCACACACCACTTCAGAGGAACTTTCTCTCTAATTTCATCACTGTCCAATGGTAAGTCCTCTAAAAGCCTAACTATTTTTTTATCCTTAGGTTATGAATTTTTATTTATCTTAATTGTGAGACTTACGTTTTATTTTCCTATTTTATGTGACGGCGGATTTGTTCTTTCTTTTCTGCCTTCTTCGCTTTATTGTTCAATCCAATTGCTTCAATCATTTTTTAAATAGTATGTAAATTTGTTTCTTTATTGTTTCTTGTTCTGTGTTTTTTTTTTTTTTTAATGTTTGTAATCTTTACTTACCAATTTTTTTTTTTCAATGTAGGGTGGAAATGAATATCTAACTTACCCCGTCCGATCTCCAGACTTAACATGTAACTCATTTGTACAACCCTCGTTCTTTTTAAGTACATTATCTTACTTGTAATACTGGATGTTTCTTGTGTATTGTTATTGTATTTTGTTTCAAATTCTTATGTATAATTTTTTTGGTTTCCCTTCTGGTGTGTAAAAAATAAACTTTTGTAATAATATGTATATTTTACATATTTTATTATTAATCAAAGTATTTGGATATATATTTTACGTTTTGATTGATGATTCGAATTATTGTGCAAATCTCTTTTAAGTAAAACACATTTTAGGAATAAGATCAAATATTTGTTAGCATAGAAAAAAGCATCAGCTCAAACAATTTTTTAAAGTCCACTTCCAAAGTTATTTTTCTACTAATTCATGAAAGCATAAAAGAAAGGAAAAAAAAGCACACATTTTATAATTAAGTTTCAATTCTTGGGCTTACCAGAAAAATTGGTACATAAACAACTTTTTAATTTCAAATATAAGGTATAATTTTCTAGTGTTTCATGAAATAAAAAAGAAATAAAAAAACCGCATTTTATAATTAAAATATAATATTTGGTACTTTATGGAAAAAATGGGTACTTAAAATATTTTTTAAAGTTACATTTTTAAATAAAAGTTTCCACTCATTCACGAAATACAAAAAAAAAAAAAAAAAACTACATTTTATAATTAAAATACAATGTTTGTTACTTTAAAAAAATGGGTGCTTAAACAATTTTTCAATATCATTTCTATAATAAAATGTTGTAATAATTCACAAAAATCATAAATATTTTTTTTAAAAAAAACATTGTTTGTGATTAAATTTCAAAAGTTGTTAGTTTTAGAAAATGGGTTCTCAAATTGTTTTGAAAATAGAATTTTAAAACTTGTGATTTATGAAAAATGGTAGTCAAATAACACACTACTCTTTCAAACTTGCTTCTTTATGAATTAGGGTATGGAAAATGTTTTTTAAAATTAAACTACAACAAGTTTTTGAATTCAATTTTAAATACTGTGTTCCATATCAAATTATAAACTTAAAAAAAGTTATAACATAAGGAAAGAATTATAAACTTAAAAAAAGTTATAACCTTAGGAAAGAAATCCACCTTTTAATGGTAATAAAACAACTTCTTAATACTAAACTCTATTTGGGGCAATTAAACCACATTTTTTTTCCTCGCACATTAGAGTTACAAATAATTCATGACATGCAATTGATTGTTTGTTTGTAAGTTTGTTTGTTTATTTGTTAGCGCTATTTTTTTTTAATACGTATTATTTATAGAACAGAAAACAAAAAAACAAAAACAAAATTGGGTGGGGTAGAAGGAAAAATTGAGTAGATAGGAAGATCGAATAGATAGAACATTGAATAGATAGAAATATTTAAATATGGCCGCTATCTTGTCAGGTCCATTGTTATTTGAATTAATCAATGGAAGACATGGACATTCAACCTGACTAGTTAATTGCAATACTGACTGTTGTATGTGTGACAACCATTGCAATGGTGAATACTATCACTACTTTGCTACACTTGGAAGACAATCGTGAGCGACCGTCACCACTTATTAGACATCAGATCCGACAGCTGAATTTTTTCGTCTGATATACGAAGATGATCAGACGTATCGTGAGAACACTCGTATGGATATGAGAACATTCACGATTCCATGTCAACTACTTAGGACAATGGGCGGGTTGAGGCCATCTTCCTACACATAGTTGCACACGATGTCAAATCTAGAGTCTAGGCTCAGGACGTTGAAGAGACAATATAGCGCGATCGCTGAAATGTTGGGCCCAAGATGTTATGGGTTCGGTTGGAACGTAGAGCGGAAATGTATTGACTGTGAGCCTGAGATATTCGACGCGTGGGTCAAGTAATGAACAAAATTTACGGTTTGTTATATGTTGTTTTAAATATATTTTACCTAAAACATAATACATTTCATCTCATACAGAGTCATCCGAGTGCAAAAAGACTGAGGTCTAAGTCATTTCCATCCTATGATGACTTGGCAATTGTATTTGGAAAAGACAGAGCAATAGAGAGTCGTGCCACTACCATTGTTGAGGTTGGATCTGAACCTGTAGTGGAAGAGGAGAACAAGGACATCTTAAATAACCAGTCCCCAAACTTTGAGAATTTCTATATTCCTGATCCACCTTCGCCAGCTCGCCCACATCCGAGGACCTTCCAACTACCCTAGGCGGTAGAGGGATTGGGAGTAGCATGCCAACAAGAAGTAGCAGGTCCCGAAGTTCATCAATTGGAGGATACCACAAGGTGGTATAAGAGGGCTTCCAACTTCTAACGAAGTCTATTGACGGTATTGCACGATGGCTATTATGAACAAAGACCTGGCAAGGTGTCATTGTCGAGAATTGTACGCCGAGCTGCAATCAATTCCTTGACTATCGGTGCAAGATGACTTAACTGTTACACGGTCATTGCTTGCAGATCCAATGTTGTTAAGCCACTTTATGGACTTCCCATAGCAATGGAAGTATGATTATTGCATGCAAGTCCTCAGGCGATCACGGGATCAAACACCATGACTCTACTTATCTGAACCCTGACTCTGTTTGACATCTTCTTCCTTCATTTTCAATTCAAGTTATCTTATTAGTATGAACCTTATCTTTCCCTCCATATGTTTGTATGGATTGTTTTTTTTAATTTAATGTTGGTACTTGGACTATAAGTCATTGAGCTTGGTAGTAGCATAGGTCGATCCTCGGGCTGTTTTTTCAGGGCTGGAGCTTTATCTAATTTGAATTTCCTATGGTAGACCTTTTGTTATTTCCAAAGTTATTTTAATCTAAATTCTAATATAGTATGATAGTTGAATTTTATATAGTATGACAGACTAAAGTTGATAATATATGGTGTTGAAAACAAATATAGAAAAAAAAAACAGTCAAAATAGTATTAATAAAAAAGCAGTCAAACCCACCCAACCCTGCAGTCCAAACACTGTAATAAGAAACAAAGCCAGCCCAACCCTGCACTCCAAACATCATAATCAGATTCCCAAGCATCCTGATTTCAGACAACAAAAACCCACCGTAATCAAATTTCTAGTAATCCTGATTACAATTCAGCTCCCCAAACGCCCTCAAATTTTCTATAACATGCCAATCTTTTCATAGAGAATTTATAGGGATGACCCAAATTGGAATAAAGAGATTTGCCCCACTTTTTGAAATGAGGCTTTTTGACCCTTACGCTCAGATTAGCCTCTTACTTCCCTCTCGCTCTCCTCTCCTTTCTCACTCTTCTCTCCTGTCCTCTCACTTCCTTTATTCTCTCACAAATTGCTCTCCCTCTCTCCCTTGTTCTCATGACCTTGATCTCCTCTCTTCGCTCTCCTTTTTCACAATCTCGTTCTCTCGTGCTCGCTTTCGCTCTCAATTGCTTAGTCTTGTTTTGCAACACAAATTGAAATGAGGGAGATAAGAAAAAGACTCGACAAATCTAGTGGAAGAAGTTGAATGTGTAGACTCGCTGAATCTGGTCTGGTTGCTTGTTGAAGAAGAAGAGGAAGAAGGAGGAAAAAAAACAAAGATGGAGGAAGTTTGAAAAAAAGAAAATGGGGTAATTTTTCAATTAAATTAAACAGTAGAAGTTTAGCTTTTCAAAAATATAACTTCTAAAACTTAATTGATAATAATATGGGAAAATTATTTTAAATCACAAAAATATTGAAAATTTTTATAAATAATAGCAAAATATTATAGTTTATCTGCGATAGACTACTATCTGTGATATTTTGCTATTATTTGTAAATATTTTGGTACATTTTCCTATATTTGAAAACATATTCAAGTTAGCAAATGAGTGATTACCAAGTAATATAATATAAAATAAAAGATTAGGGAAGATATTAGGTTTGAATCCTAAAGAGTTAAAAACTAGGTTTTGGTCCCTGAATAACAAATTAATCCTTTAACTTTAGTTTGTAATGATTTAGTTCATAGTCTTTCAAAATTGTACAAATTTAGTCTCACACTTTAATAAGTATCAATTTAGTTCTTATATTTTTAATTTGTAACAATTTAGTCCTTATCGTTAAAATTACTTTTAGGATTTAAATAAATTTCTTACACATGTAGATTGAGAAACTCATTAAAGTTCAATTTTGTTTATAGATTATAAAAGCTAAGTTCTTATATAATCAAAATTTACAATAAGTTTAATGGGAATTGTCACGATTGAGACTCAACTATTACAAATTAAAATTGAATGATTAAGGCCCCGTTTAGGAACAATTTTTTTTTCTAGTTTTTAAAAATTAAGCCTATAAACCCCTATTCTACTTCTAAATTACTTGCTTTGGTATCTACTTTTCACCAATGTCTTAAAAAACCAAGCTAAATTTTGGAATTTTTTTTTTTTTTTTAAATGTACTTCTGTTTTTGGGGAATTGGCTAAATCCAACTCTTACAAATCATGCTCAGAAATTGAAAGGAGATAAACTTAATTTTCAAAAACTAAATAGTGAGGAGAGGACTCATGACCTAAACAAAATTACAAAAAAATAGGATAGTGGTAAAAGAATTTCTAAAAATAATGTTGTTAAAATAAATATTTCTCATTTAGGGTTTAGTTGAAAAGTATCGACGAAATTAACGTAGGGACATCATGGACCAAATCCACGATTCCTTGTTGTAGATGTTTAGCTTCATGCCATCTACTACGAAGGCCCAACTATACAAAGCTCGTGCACAGGGTCCACGAGTAAGATAAAAACTCGTGTATCCCGTAACGAGTTTCTCAATGGTTTTTTTTTTAATATTTTAATTTAAATTTAAATGTTGCCTAAGAAATGGAGTTCAATTTTTTGTTTATGTTTTTAAAACATTAAAACATGTTATTTGACACATAATATAAAAAATAATTAAAATTATTTAAATAGAAATACATGTAAAAGTTAAAAGTATCAATTACTAGTTTACAGAAACTCATGCCACACGACGGTTGTCTTCTCTCATGCCAGCCACAACGAGGTACAAGAACCTCAAAGTGTTGTTGATAATGAATTACATCATCAATATTTTGTTGGGTGACAACAGACGGACGTGTGCAATGTGCATAACACTTGCGTGATAACTAAAACTCGTTGCAATGTCTACTTGAACTCCTAGTGAGTGTCAAGGAGAAGTTGGAATGAACCATTAGTTACCCGAGGTTCTGGGTTAATTAGCATGTTACTCTAGATTATTCTTGGCGTATTGTTGTTCGCAATCAGTGTAGGATACTCATTCTAGACCCTTTGAATTATGGTGGTCGAATGCTCAAAAAACCATCACATACCTATTTCCAATCATACTTTAAATATAAATTTCATTCATATTATATTTAACCTATAGTTTAAATATGAATCACATCCATATTATTTAATATTTTTTAATCTTATTCAAATATATTATTCACTCATATTATTTCGTTTAATTTTGAATATAATTCAAAATTAACTTTTTAATATAATGTATCTATATATATTATATTAATTGTTTCATATACAATTAAAATATAATTCCCTTATAATGATTTTTTTTAAAAAAAAATTCCCTTATAATTTGAATCTTATTCATATTTATTTAATATTTAATATTAATACTCTCATATTATAAAGTTTAATTTCGTTTATAAAGGCCCTCACGGCTAAAGTGTTCGAGGGTCACCGAGTGAGTCTAGGACTACAAGGTATGTAATCTAGGGCAAGTGGGAGAATATATATGGGGTATAAGATGCCCTAGTTTATTGCATTTCTGTATTTTTATTAACTCAACATCCACTAGATTTTTAGTCCAAGTGGCAGTTTGTTGGGTTGAATGTCCTAAAACTCGTAGTTTATAAATAGTAATCTGAATTCTATAATCAAAAGTTGTTGTTGATGTTTATTCAGTAAAGTTGTTGAATTAATAACCCTAAATCCAATAAACTAAAGAGAGGGGCTATAGTATGATTACTTGGACTTTACGTGGAGACATAAAAGTTGATCAAGTTCGAATAAATAGCCAAAACGGTCTATAGTATATGAATAAGGCTGAGTACCTTATTCTGGATACACTATTGGATGCGACCTACTTTGTATTTAATACAAATGATGTGATCCTGAATCATTAATGTAGAGACATTCAAGTAGGGGCGTCATGTGCAATGAGTTTGCATAAGATCGGATCATGAAATAATCATTTTTACTTCATAAGACCGTTTACTATTAAAACTAATTATTTCAACCTGATGACCTAGGTAGCTTGATCTTAATCCTGAGCTAACTATAAACTCCTGTTAATTCAAGATTATCCTTAGATCTGCATAAGTGAGAGTAGTCCAACTGTGCTGCTCAATAAGCCTCCCATTTCAAGGGTAAGATCAGGTAGATAACTGGGGACATAGGGTGCAAGATAAAATTTACTCCTACCCGTTTTAGGGATAGTAGATACGTTGTCCCTTAAGTGCTGACTCCATGTTTTGAACAAGGGGCCTCATCTTTTCACTAGCCCAAGAGGGATTCGGTTTAGTGGTTAGATCATTAACCAATTTGTTAATTAGACGATCAGTGGGACTTAAGGAACAAGAAGTATTCACAAAGGTAAAACGGTAACTTAACCTAGTTGTGAGTACAAATAATCTGTAAATGATCAACTTACTAATCATGGTTATATCAAGTGGACAGAAATATATCCACAGTGAGAAGAGTGCAGCTATTGGGTTTTAGTGGAGTGTCTCGGTAGGTAACGAATGTTGATTAACTAGGTTAAAGAGTTTGACCAATCTTGTATGTTCGCTCATGATCTGCAGATTCATTAAGTCCCCTTGCTAGCTCATGTTGGACCAAATCTTAGAAGAGTGTGATGAATGAGTTCGAATCGTTCGTATTTAATTTGGAGAATAAAGCGTTAAAAGAGTTTAACGATTTATTGTTTAATTTCGAATTGAATAATAGAGAGAGAAAAAATATTATATATATGGGGATTCATATCAATTAGGAGTAGAAAAATTGGGATTTATATAATTTAATATATGATATTAAATTTTATAAATAATTAATTAAATATGTAATTAATTATTTGAATTAGTTATATATAAATTAATTAGAAAATTGGAAATTTTGATTTTTAAAGTCAAAATATGAAATGTTGAGCAAAGTTAGTGGATTTTTTCCAATTCCCAATTTTAGTGATATTATGACTAAGCTATTTTGTATGCTTGGCATAAGCTTCACATTTTGCCACTAATCATACTCAAATTAGGTGTCAACATGTAATCAATATTCATTTTTGCATGCTATTCTGTTCTTCTGAAATTGACACTAATTACTCTTATGTGAGGAGTCAATTTGAAATGATAACTAATTTTACATGCCAATCTCTTTTAAAAGAGAAATTATAAATGAGATTCATACGGAATGGAAAAAGGTTGATGCTTGATTTGTTGAAATTAAGCACTAAAAACAAAAAATACTCTCAAACTCTCTCAGTTCACAAAAATTCCCTTTAATTCATCACTAATTTGATCCCACAATCAAGTTCTAAAACCAAAGAATAGCAAGAAAGACACTTGTGGTGGTCTATGTCTTGTTTGTGATTAATTGGAAGGTTAAATTTGCAAGAATTTGTAGCTACAAATGTTGTATTTCAAACCCCTTAAAACAACATGTTTTTCTTTCAAATTAAAGCAAATTAGAGTATTTATGATCCTATTGCTTCCGTTGTGCATGTTTTGTATTCCTTCATTTACCCCTGTAGTTACCTCTTATTCCTTAAATCTCACTGATCCTCTAATGAACAACTTGTTTATGGTCCTACCATAAACAAAACCCTTGAGCCAATGAGAGGGAGGGATACCATTGTTCAAGAGCCAGAGCTAGCACTTAAGGGAGCAATTCGTCTACTTACCGTAAAGACAGTAAGAGGTGAATTCCATCTTGTATAGCTATGTTTCCAACTCCCTACTCGGACAAATTCCTAAAATGGTAACTTATTGAGTCGATGACTCGGACCACACTCACCCATACAAATTAAAGGATTGCATTCATAGACAGGAGTTCATACCACACTTAGGATTGAGGTCAAGTTACCTATGGTCATCCCATAAAATGTTAATCTCTTCAATCAGCGGTGTTATAAAGAGAGATTAATCATTTCGTGGTCCTGTCTCATACAAGCTCTTTGTATAGGATACTCCCACTCGCATGTCTCCACATAAACGATTTGGATCAAATCGGTTGTAACACTTACAACTCTTGTAACATTTACAAAGTGGGTTGTATCCGTAGTATCACTAGAATAAGACACCCAATCTTATCCATATACTACAAATCATTTAGATTATTACTTGAATATGATCCACCTGTATGTCTACCGCATATTGTTCAAGTTATATAAAATAACTTTGGATCTTTCCTTAATGGATAATTGCATATATAAAATAATCAATCATGATTTCAAATAACTTATTAATTACGAGGCTATAGTGTAAGCCCTACTCTTATCTTTGGAAGATGGTAAGCAAAGTAGGCGGGTGATTGAGGAGAGATGGCCAAGAGCCTTGGTTTGAGCAGGCTATGTGTTGGCTGGGTTGAGGTATGCGTCCATGACAGTGAGCATGGGTGGTGGTTGGAAAATAGGTAAAGACCTTAGGTAGCCGAGCCCAAGCATGAGGGTTGATGCGTTTGTTGAGGTCGTTGGGTAACTGGTCATGCGTTGGTTGATGTCAGCAAGGAGTTGCGTTGGAGAAGCTTGCGATCAAGAGAGCCTTTGGGATTGACGCATGGTGTTGTGCGTCCAAGCTAGCATCCCAAGTAGGCCAAAGAAGGTTGCGTTCGTATGATGAAGGAGTTACTTTGTTTATCAAAAAATAAAATAAAATAAAATAAGATAAAATAAAATAAAAGTGGAAGTAAGTCGGTAGCTCATTTAAGTGTGTAAAACTAAGTTTCCGATCATTTTATGCATATTAAAAAGCTTCAATCGATCCTATTTCTCAGCTGAGCGACGAAGAGAGGTAGAAGAAGGTGTCTAGAGCCAATTTGAGTACAATTCTAATCGGTTTCCTGGTGTAATTGAAGCTGGAACTGAAGGTTTGATTGCTGTCATGCAATCTGAGCAAGGTCTAGTATTTGAAGAATAGCAAGCTGTGAAGATCGAGTTTAGGGTCGAGAATTTGAGGTCAGTAAGTTAACTCAATTCTTAACAATTTTTATGAAGGATGGTTGAGCTGAATTTGAAGGGAAACATGTTAAATGTTAGGTGGAAGCAACTGGTATGGATTCCTTGAGTGATTTGGAGCAACTTAAAGTAACTTGAGAATATTTGTCGAATGAAAAGGAGTTAAGATCTGAAATCTTGAGGTAAGTTAGAAAACACGTTTCTTCACAAGTTTGAAGAAGGGAAGAAGTTCTAATTTGGGCTGGGCATACGATTTTTAACAGATAGAAGTGAGAATAGAAGTGAAGGCAGAAGCTGAGGTAGATGGGTATCGCTGGAAAATCAACGACACTGAAAGTTTAAGGGTGAGCAGCGAGATGGGTGTTGTTTGTAACGACCCGACTAATACATTCTAATCAGACCATTACTCAATGCATGCAAATTTCAAGAAAAGACCCGACGCTGAGTAATAAGAAAGAAACAATGCTACTTACAGAAATTTCTGTTTTATTTAACCAAAGAAAACGATGAATAACCATAAAAAAGAATTTTGGATCGGGGTACCCCTGATAAAATCAGTAATATTTCACGGACAGGAATCCAAATTACAAAACAAAAGGACAAGCCTCAAAACAAAATTTAACAACTGAACAAAACTCATATATAAAAAAAAACATGCAGTGCTATGCGGAAGCTACACCGGGTCCCGTGATGTCATCAAGGTATCCTCTTGTCATTCGCCAGCCCGTTCTTTCCCTTACCTGAAAAAAATAAGATGAAAGAATGAGTAATTTTATTACTCAGTAAGTGACCCCACTACCGGAGCCGAGCTAAGCACTCAAGTCCTTTAAGTGCAACAACAATAAGACATGCGCATCTAACATACTTTTATAGGGAACTGGTTATACCCGCCCTACAGTTGGTTTTGGATGTCCACTAACCTCTGGAGCCCCGAAGGAACTCAACCTCTGGTGATCCCGAAGGAACACAAACCTCTGGTGATCCCGAAAGACCACAAACCTCTGGTGAACCCGAAGGAACACAACCTCTGGTGACCCCGAAGGACCACAATATCTGGTGAACCCGAAGGAACACAACCTCTGGTGAACATCCAACCGACGTAGGGGAGCTACCACTACCCACCTTATGGGTCAATTAAAATCTCACTCCTTTCACTCCATAAATTCACGCATTAACAGTACTGTTTCAAACATCTCATAATATATATATACATATGCATCACCATTCACATACATCCATTAAACATGGGAATTTCATACAAGCATACTATGTCACATGGGGCTTAGAAATTCCTACTCATACAAGCATGCTATACACATGGGGCTTAGAAATTTCTACTCATACAAGCATGCTATACCCATGGGGCTTAGAAATCCTACTCATCATGGCAACTAAACATATGGCGGGAAGGCGGTTCAGGTAGTAAGTCCACTTACTTGAGAATTGATCCAAATAATGTAACCACACTGCAGAACTTGTAAAATCCCTGGACAATTGCAAATAAATAAATTTCCCAACTTAAGTCAGTCCATAAGTCCAGTCCCACCACCATTTAATTCCAAATAAATTTAAAACTGTCCTTACCCAAACGTGACTTAACTCGCCGTTGCCACCAATCCTTTTTACTCCGACGTCACTTCCGGTCACCTAAAAGAATTTTAACCACATAAGTTCGTATCACCAAAAGTTTACCAAATTATGCCACAAAATTAACCCTGGGTCCAAGTTACTCACCCAAACGTTACCGGTTCGGTGACGAGCAGTCAGGCGAGCGTTTGACTGAAACGGTTGCGAAGGAGGACCGGCAGCGCGAGAGAGAGAGAGAGAGAGAGAGAACTAGCGGCGGCAGCGGCTAACGCTGGGAGGCGGCGGCGGTCCAGTCGACGCGAGGGAGAGAGAAAATCGCGGAGAGGAAGAGAAAGGAAGAAAAGAGGGCTGGCGGCGGCGCTGTGGCGAGGAGAAGAAGAAGAAGAAGAAGAAGAAAAAAAAAGAAGAAGAAGACGAGGGGGGGGGAACGGCGGCGCGAGAAGAGAGAGAGAGAAAGGAAATTCCTTTTCCTTTTTTTTTTTTTGTTTTAAATGGCACGCAAACCGAGGGTTTAAATAAAACAAAACCCTAACTCCCAAATCCTTCCACTTTCCCCTTTTCTTTTCCAACCAAATAAAATCAAATCAAATAAAATCCAATAAAATCTTCTACCACTAAGATTTATTTCAATTATCCAATCTTACCAAAAATTAATCACCTTAATTTACTTGCCCTAAGATAAAATCATCCTTTTCTAAATCCCAAAAAAATTTCCTTAACTCAAATTTTGAAATTTCCATCTTAGCTTAAATAAATGCATGAATAAATAATCATATTTTCCTTTTCATACATGATAACTTAAATTTATTTAATAGATTTGGGATTGTTACATTGTTGGTATCGCTGGAGGCTTTGCGTCTCATAATTCTCGCTGGGTATCGCTAGTATCGCTGACCAAGTAAGTCTCGCTGGTCTCGCTAGTCATGATATCGCTAGTACAGTTTTATCCGTAACTTAATTTCGCTAGTAGTCTCGCTGGTATGTGAAATCTCCTTATTAATGATTATTTGGATGGAAATTGGTCTCAGTGGTGAACCATTGAATAAGTGTAAATGTGTAAGCCTGTTGGTTATGTAAAAGGAAATTTTAGGGAAGTCTAACACGAGAAATGTATTATTAGAGGCAGAGAAGAGCTGGAAAAGGTGTATAACCCACTAAAAGCCCGGGACAAGTTGTGAATGACATTTGTATTTAAAATGTGTTTACCTTGAACCAGGTTTCTTTGTTGAAAGATTAGTTTGGAACGTGATTATATGATTATGCTTTTATGAGTTTTAACGTGCTGCTTATGTGTTTTATAATGAAAAGCATGTTGTTGTTAGTTTATGATTTAATGGAAAGCATTGAAACTTGTGAGGATTTGAAATGTTAAAACTTGTGAATTTATATTATGCGATTTTATTTTTAAGCGTGATGATTACGAATATTGTTTGTGGAAAGACTCCCAATGCTTAAGGACATAGAGAAGGCATGTGGGTAGTCGGGATATCAAAATGGTTCCCAATGCTGAAGGACTTGGAAAAGGCATATGGGTAACCTGAGTATAGGGATAGCCCCCAATGCTGAAGGACACGGAGAAGGCATATGGGTGGCCGAAATCTTATATATGGGGCCCAATACTGAAGGACTCGGAGAAGGTATTCAGGTAACCCAGAATATGATATTTATGTACACATAGAGAGATGGTAGACGTTGGGTGCATCGAGATTACTTCGCCCAACTAAGAATGTTTTTGACGTTGAATGACGTTGAGCTTTGCTCTGCCTCAACTAAGGGAGATGGGTTGAGATAAACGAAATTTCTAAGTATCTTTTCCTGTAATGAACATATTCGATTTGATACTGCTATTTAAGCATGTTTTGTATTGTGTATAACTTTAAATTGATGTTTTATATGTATTGTTTAAAATGTTTACACTATGATTAGTTTTCGAGTTAAAGGTAGTTTTTACAAAACTAGTCACTCACTGGGCAACCTAGCTCCTGTGTTTCCTTGTTTTTCTGTTTTCCAGGTAGGGAGCGAGTCCGAGGTGCTTAGCCTACACAGAAACTCGTCTGGGCCCATCACCAATGTTTAGTATCTTGAGAATTGTAAACATTTGAACTTAACCATGAGTTGTACATATTGAGGGTTAAGGGTATTGTTGAGAAATTAATGTAAATGTATATTTTGAGTGGAGAACGTGTTTGCATGATAACTTAACCCTGGTTTAAATAAGTTGTTCTACTACTGTGCGTAACTGTGTATCAGGTGATAGTCAAGTCTTATGGTTGGCAGTAGATGCCGTAAGAGGATCGGTGTCTGCTGTCATCACACTTTCTCCTGGGTTAGGAGGGTACCTAGGAGGGGGTGTGACATGTAGGGCATACATCCCAACAAATCTCCCACTTTCACTAAAGCCGATGAGACAATCTAAAGGAGATTAAATCCTGACGAAAGCGTGTGATCGTGTTTTTTGATTTCTTGACAGAATTAAAAATACAAAAACTAGAAGAAAAGTTTAAACGTCATACCTTTATTGATCCACAAATGTAGCAAAATCTTCTCCTCGAATTGATGATCTTCTTCTTGAAGTCTTACTTTTTCCACGAGATCTTCCTCGTTAGGATTCTGCCAATGATCCAACTTATAGGAATTGTTTCTTAAAAGAATAGAGGGAATGAGAAGAAGAAATTTCTTATAATTTTTCTAAGAAAATTGGGAGAATTTCTAGAGAGAGAATTTTAGAGTAATCATAGAGATTATTCTTGTAGAGAGTGTGTTCAATTTCCTAAGTGTCTTATTTATAGAACTTTATGGGTTATTCCTAATCCTATTGAATAACCCTTTTGTAGAGTTTTTCAATTAAATATTTAATAATATCCTATATTAATAAATATTTACCCAAATAGTATCTCATATTAAATTGTTTAAAATATTTAAATCATATTTAAATATTTATCTCCCTGCAGGATCTTTATATTGAATCATATCCAAATTAAATAATTAATTATTTGAATCCAACTCAAATTAATTAATTAATACTCCATCTATTTATTTAATTTGAATCTTATTCAAATTAAATAACCTATTTACACATATAGATCTCATCCAAATAAATAATTAATTATTTGAATCACATTCAAATAAATTAATTCTCCCATAATCTATTTAATTTGAATCTTTTTCAAATTAAATAATTTATTTATTTGAATCCCATTCAAATAAATTAATTTTCCATATTGTAAAGTTATAATTTAAATCTAATTCAAATAAACTTGATAATAAAACATGTATGGAATGATATTCCTTGTTAGTCCATGGTGAGCTAGAAAGGGGACTTTATGAACCTACAGATTATAAGCTCCAATGATCCAAGATTAATTAATTAAACTCTTTAATTAAATTAACCTTCATTCATTAACTATCGGGCAAACCACTATAGACACATAATTGAACTCTTATGCACTATAGGACAAGTTGTGTCCATGGATATAATCAATATAAGCAGGTCGATTTTTCACGAGTTGTTCATAATTATAGCTGGGTCAAATGTCCATTTTATCCATGTACTTAACTTTTTTTCTTAAATACCAGTGATTTTTCTAATGAGCAATTTGTTTATGGTCCAACTATAAACTAAGTTCCTCTCAAGCTAGTGAGAGGGGGGGAGGGGGCCCTTGTTCAAGACTTGAAATTAGATCTTAGGGCAACTATTCATCTACTTACCCTATTTGAGAAGGAGTGAATTTCTTCTTGTGAAAGTTATGTTTCCAGCTTCCCATTTAGTCAAGTCCTTAAAATGGTAGGATTACTCTCACCCATGCAAATCAAAGGACTAACCTCATAGACAAAAGTTCATAAGTCACTTAGGATTAAGAACGAACACACATGATCATCTTATGAAATATTAATCTCATCAATTAATTAATTTACAAAGAGTGATTAAATATTTCGCGGTCCAGTCTTATACAAACTCTTTGTATAGGATATCCCACTCGCATGTCTCCACATGAACTGTTTGGATCAAACCATTTGTAACTATTACAAAGTGGGTCGTATTCATAGTGTCACCATGATAAGGCACCCAACCTTATCCATATACTATAAACCTTAAGGTTATTTCTTAAACATGATTCACTTGTATGTCAACTACATACATATTCAAGACTTCATGCAATAACCTTGGATTTTTTCGTTAGTGAATAAATTAATATTACATAATTAATAATTAAAATAATTAACTAATCAATTATAAGGCTTTAGAGCACAAATCCTAACACAATCTAGTTTAAATAGGAGCACATGAATATTTGAACAAAGTGAGTGAGTGGATTTACTTAAGCTAACTAAGAATGAAGAAAAGTCGCTAGTTATATTAGGACTAGTGTAAGCCCTAACTCATTTTATTGTTGTTTGAGTTTAAGTAAGTGAATACTAGTTCGTGGACTTATCAAAATTTTGTGGCAATTAGGGACAAGCTAGGCATTGAGGTTGATGAGGGCTTTGGTAGGCGGCAAGGGAAAGGAGTGGTGTGTTGAGCTTAAGTAGGATAGAGTGTGCGTTGAGTTTGTGCAAGGAAGAACCTCCACGTGAGAAATCTATGT
Source organism: Citrullus colocynthis (assembly GCA_031780015.1). Lineage (NCBI taxonomy): Eukaryota > Viridiplantae > Streptophyta > Magnoliopsida > Cucurbitales > Cucurbitaceae > Citrullus > Citrullus colocynthis. Next base: position 967,780 of record QLSR01000054.1, read on the forward strand.
GTTGAGATGATAGTTGAGAGGTAGGCATTTAGCTTCTTTAAGTTTAAAATTAATTAATTTCTTAATAAATTAATATGTGATTAGGTGACAATTTTAGAAAAGGTTTGGCAATGAATTGGGAGGAGCTATCACCTTGTGGTGAAGCATGAAGGTGTAGCCGAGGGGTATAAATAGAAGTTAAAAGAAGAGAAGCTCGATTTGTTCAAACTACTCGTGCAAAAGGAGAATTTCTTTGATCAAAATCTTCAAGAACCAGTGGGGAACTTGTGTGAGGGTTACCAGAAAGAAATTTGATTAGAAAGATGAAGATAATTGAAGGAAAAGCAAGAAGGTTGTAGGTTTCAAGTACAATTGAGCAAGGGTTGAAATTTGGTGAATTTTGAGCTAAGGAACGACTTTTATAAGGCCAAATTCGAAGGTAAGCTAGTTCAGGAATTGATTTAGAAGTTTGTGAAAGAAATTGTGATTAAAAATGTTTGGAAAGAATGGATTTGAGTGCTGAAGTGAAAACAGGTTGTAGGTGGCTATTGGGTGGCGATTGACTGGAGGTTGAAAGTTATTAGCAGTTGAAGTTGTCATTGAACTTAGGCAGTTGAGTGTCAATTTAGAGGATAGAAGACTAGGTTGCATGCCAAGGTGGGCAGGCAGTGGTGTCCAAGTAGTATGCTCAGTAGGTGGGCAGAATTGTTGTTGCGCCTCAGCTTTAGTGTTACGCCGCTTGACGCCTAGCATGTGCGTGCGCTCGACGCCTAATGCATGTGCATGAAATGTCCCCATGTTTGCATGAGGTCTCGCCCATTATCTGTGTGTGCACTTAGGTGCCTGTGTGCGTCTTCCAGTGCCCACATCTGACCCTGTTGCATGCCCAGCCGCACAACCAACCACATAAAGACATTGCTTGAGGTTCTTAAGTATGGGTGAGTATTTTGGAAACACTAAAGGACTTGATGAGGTTGTAAGTGGTTGAATGGCTAAGTATAAACAAATAAAGGTTATGTTTGGATTGAGAGCTAATAGTGAAAGGATGAATTAGGGACTAACCAAGGAATTTTCATTTCATTTTTCAGGACAAATAGAGATTGGATTAGCATATAACCTGTTAGGAGGCCGTCAATAACTATGAGTGACATAAATGTCTTAAAAGAATATTTTATTTGCATTAAAACTTATCATTTGAAGAAGTTTGACATTTATCTAGTTTGAGCATGATTTCTTAAGATCTATAAAAATGTTGAATTTGAGCATGTCTTCTATTGTCATTTAAAGTTATGCTGAGAAAGAATGAAAGATGGTTTATTCATGGCTACTTAGGTTTAAATGTTTATAATATGGAAGTTTTGGATATGAGGAAATGATGTACCCTATTACTGATAAGGATGAGACCCAATATTGAAGAACAAGGAGAAGGTATTTGGGTAGCCCAGTATATAAGATATTTGGAACCCACTTTGGCACACAAGAAGGCTTTGAGTTGTGTGTTGGGGTGATAGCCCTTTGAAGACATATCTATGTGCAGATATGATAGGTATTGACGTTGTTGTGTTGAGATTACTCCACACCAGCTAAGGTATTCGATGTTGAGTGTATTGAGCTTGCGCTATCTCAACTAAGGTTATGGGTATAGACTTGAACTTGTTCTCCAATTAAAAGTTTTGTGAAAGGTTTATGAGTACTAAGCATATATTATTCGCTTATTTTTCTCTAAATATTTTCTATTCATTTATGAACTTTCTTAGCAAGATTTAACTAAAGATTTTTATGTCTCTCATTGGGCTATCCAGGTTACCTTTGTCCTATGTCTTTTTTCCTCCCAAGTAGCTGAAGAGTTCTTGGTGCTTGGCCTACCCATCCTTATCTACTACTGCTACAACTCCACAAGGTAGCTAGTATAGTGCTTAGTAGGTTGCTAGATGAATTTGACAGTATGTACATTTTAGAGAAGTGGTGTGTGAGGAGTTTGTAAATAAGTAAAGTTTAGGGGTCGTAATTATGTTTATGATAATGTTGGTTGTACATGTATGCAATTTGTGTATTGTTCTATGTAAATGATTTTTATGACTTGGACATTTGTTTATGCATCTCTAGAGATTTGATATATATTACTAATCAGGTTTAAAGTATAGGTTGGACAATGGGTACCGTATAAAGGTCGATATTTGTTGTCTTCACATTCTTTCTTAAGTTAACAGGGTAATCTGGGAGGAAGTGTGATAACTAGTATAATCACTTGGAAGCAAATAGAGAAAACAAAAGTAAACCCATTAAGTTATCACATATGATAGGGGTGTGCACGATTCAGTTCAGTCCAATTTTGGGCAAAACCAAGGACCAAACCGAAGTGCTCGATTTGCACTAAAATGGAACCAATGAAAACTGATTTTCCTCTGTTTTGGTTTTGGAACCGGACCAACCTGATTCGGTTCAGGTCAGTTTGGTCTAGTTTTAAACCATTTCTTTTCCTTTTTTTTTTTCTCCTTGTTAAGCCTTATGTCCCAGCTTAGTTTTTGTCAAATGAGAAAAAAGAAAGCAAACCTTTGTAGCGATGGACTGTTGGACTTTGAAGTGTGAACATGAAGACTAGGATTAGATCTGTGACTGTGAGGATTGACCATTGAGGTCTGTGAGTATGGCTCTGCGGAGTTGTGGAGGTAGAGTGCGGCAACCAATGGTGTTTGCAATGCTAGGGTTATGTCTCGATGAGTGACTAAGTGTGAGGTTAGGTGGGAAATCGAAATGAGATGGAAAATCGAACCAAAGAGTGAGAATCGTGGGACCGGGCGATTAGGTTTTTTATATTTCATATTTTTCTTTTTATTTTCTAAATTAAAAAATGCAATGGGATGAGCAAAAGCCCAAGTGGGTTGGGCAGTACATATATATATAATTGTTGAAAAAGGAAAATATTTGGGAAAAAAGGAAAATATTTGGGAGATATTTTAGAATTTATCTCTTTCCTTATATATGTTTTCAATATTTTTTCCTTGTTTAAGTTTCTTATCTCTATTTATTCTTCCTCTTGTAATTCTTTGATTGTATCAAACAAATAAAGAAAAAGAGAAACTTCTATCGTGGTTTTTTCTCCCTAATCTAGGGTTTTCCACCTACACCTTTGTGTTATTTTTCTTTCTCTCTTTCAATATGGTATCAGAGCAAGGTGAGGAAACCCTAGCAGTCACTGACGAAAATAACCCTAGGCAAGAACTGCCGCCACCGTCGCTGCCACCACCACAGAATCCGCCGTCCAAGCTGCGATCCACGAGTATCTCCGGTCGCTCAACCCAAACGCTGCTGCCGCTTTTGTTCAGAGCCTACTACCGAAATGGGAAAACCCTAGCGCCGCGCTTCCTCGTATCCACCCACCGCCATCTGAGAATGTCGGCCTTGCTACTCAGATCTACCGACAAGCCGCCGGCCATCCTGATTTGCGCCTCTCGTCGACCGTCTCTGCCGCACAGCCGCACGTCGAGGAGGTCAGATCTGCGTCTAACCCCGATTGGCGCCTCCATCTGACCAGCGCTACTGCACAGCTACCATTTGCGGAGATCGGAAGTTCGTCTGGGTGTCTTGGGAAGCCGAGAGTCGATGCCGGCGTCGGTATTCCTCCGAACACCGCAGCTACCACCGGATCTAGTGGTTTCTTTTCTCTTCAACAACAACTCGCCGATCTTCAAGCAAATTTTCAACAACAAATCGCTGCTCTCGGAGCCACACTAAGTGCTTCTACTCGTATGGGTCAAAGTGCAGTAAATTTGAGTATCCCGTCAGATTTACCGTTGTATCCAGTGCATCTAGTAACTACAATCCCGACCATTACACCGACATCTTATTTGTCTGGTCCAATAAGCAATGCCACTAGACTGACTATTGGTGAAAAATTGAATGGTCAAAATTACTTCTCCTGGTCTCAGTCGGTAAAAATGATTCTTGAAGGGCGTCACAAATTTGGATATTTAACTGGCGACATACCAAAACCCAGACCAGGAGACCTGCAAGAGCACATTTGGAAAGGAGAGGATTCCCTACTCCGGTCACTTTTAATTCATAGTATGGAACCTCAAATTGGAAAGCCCTTACTGTATGCTGCCACAGCTCGAGATATTTGGGATGCCGTTCAGAAATTATACTCCAAAAGACAGAACGCCTCTCGACTCTACACACTGCGGAAACAAATCCACGAATGTAAACAAGGTACTATGGATGTTACATCATACTTTAACAAATTGTCTCTGATATGGCAGGAAATGGATTTGTGTCGAGAACTTGTTTGGGATTGTCTGTGTGGGGGAGTTAAATACTACAAACTTGAGGAAATTGACCGAGTATATGATTTCTTAGCCGGCTTAAACTCCAAATTCGATGCTGTACGAAGTCGAATTTTGGGACAGAAATCAACACCAACCTTGATGGAAGTCTGTTCCGAAGTTAGGCTTGAGGAAGATAGAACGAGTGCTATGAATACTGTGGGTACCTCCATTACTGACTCAGCTGCGTTCAACGCAAAAATAACTAGTACAACTGGAGACAAGCAGAATGGGAAACCTCCTTCAGTCTGTGAACACTGTAAAAAACCATGGCACACGAAAGATCAGTGTTGGAAGCTACATGGTCGGCCTCCGAATGGTAAACGTCGACCTCCAAACAACAAACCTAATCAGGCCTTGATAAGTGACTCGGAACCATGTCGTCAAGAGAACTACCCAGCTGACAATGGTACCACTACTCTTGAGGCAATTGCACATTCAGGTATTTCTCCATCCTTGAGTTTACTCAGCGTTACTAGCCAGAAACCCTGGATTCTTGATTCAGGAGCTACGGATCATTTGACTGGAACTTCTGACGATTTCCTATCTTATCATCCATGTGCTGGTAATGAAAAGATTCGAATTGCTGACGGGACACTTGCCCCTGTTGCCGACAAGGGTCATATTTCTCCTTTCGATGGTCTAATATTACAGAATATCCTGCATGTTCCCAAAATCTCATATAACCTACTGTCTGTGAGTAAAATAACCAGAGATTTAAATTGTCGTGTAGCTTTCTCACCCGATGATGTTCTTTTTCAGGACTTGAGCTCGGGGAAGACGATTGGCACTGCCCAGCACAATAGGGGACTCTATTTCCTTAATAATGATACTTCCTCTAGGCAAAGCTCTAGGACTAGTTTGTTATCTTCCTATTTTTCAACTTCTGAAACCGACTGTATGTTATGGCATTTTCGTCTTGGCCATCCCAATTTCCAATATATGAAATATTTATTTCCCCATTTGTTTAATAAAGTTGACATCTCCTCTTTATCTTGCGATGTGTATATTCGTGCAAAACAACACAGAGTCTCCTTCCCGTCTCAACCTTACAAACCCTCTCAACCTTTCACCCTTATTCACAGCGATGTTTGGGGCCCCTCGAGGATTACCACCTCGTCGGGTAAACGTTGGTTTGTTACCTTCATTGATGACCACACTCATCTTACTTGGGTCTTCCTTTTAACAGATAAGCCTGAAGTCTCCTCCATTTTCCAACAGTTCTACACCACCATTGAAACTCAGTTTAATGCTAGAATTGTCATTCTTCGAAGTGACAATGGTCGTGAATTCCTCACTAATACCCTCCGAGCGTTCTTATCCACTAAAGGTATCGTTCACCAGAGCTCATGTGCCTATACGCCCCAACAAAATGGAGTGGCTGAAAGAAAAAACCGTCATCTTTTTGAAGTTGCCCGGTCTCTTATGCTTTCAGCCTCTCTTCCATCTTACCTGTGGGGAGATGCCGTATTGACTGCAGCTCATCTTATAAATCGGATGCCTTCTCGCGTTCTCCACTTCCAAACCCCTCTTGACTACCTAAAATTGTCTTATCCCACCACTCGCCTTATACCTGATGTTCCTCTCCGCGTGTTTGGATGTACAGCATTTGTCCACAGCTTCGGTCCAAACCAGACTAAGTTCTCCCCTCGGGCCCAGAAATGTGTCTTTGTTGGATATCCCCTCCACCAGCGTGGTTATAAATGTTTCCATCTCACTTCCCGGAAATACTTCATCTCTATGGATATCACCTTCCTAGAAGATCAACCTTTTTTTCCTGTTAGTCCTCTTCAGGGGGAGAGCAATAATGAAGAGACTAACTATCCAAATTCTCCAAATTCCCTTTATGAACCTACTCTAACAACCCACGACACTATCCTACCCACCAGACAAGTCCCATGGATAACGTACTACAAGAAGAATCTTAGAAAGGAAATGGCGGCCCCTACTGATGTGCTGGCTCCGGTCCAATCATCCGAACTGACACAAGCCCAAGGTACAACTGATCCTAAAAATAATACTACTTGCGTTGAAAATATCTGTGTTGAAAACGATATTATGGACCTGACAAAATGTTCGGCAGAAGAGGGTAAAGATGATATGATAGAAAATAACCAGGTTGCTGAAAATGAGGCAGTGTTAACAACAGTTGAGGAGAATGAAAAAGGGATAGAACCCCAAAACCCTACTGGAGAAGAGCCCGACAAGACAGGAGAGGGTGATACCAATCTAGACCTGCCCATTGCATTAAGAAAGGGCACAAGATCTTGCACCAGGTATCCTATGTACAGCTTCCTCTCCTATAATAATTTTTCTTCTAAGTTCAGAGCATTTACTGTTAGTCTTGATATTGTAACCATACCGAAAAACATATATGCTACTATGGAAATCCCTGAATGGAAGACTGCTGTTATGGAAGAAATGAGAGCTCTTGAGAAAAATCATACTTGGGAACGTGTTGCTCTTCCGAAAGGGCATAAACCAGTTGGATGTAAATGGGTATTCACAACAAAGTATAAATCTCACGGAACTCTTGACAGATATAAAGCCAGGCTTGTAGCAAAAGGATTCACTCAGACTTTTGGGGTAGACTACTCCGAGACTTTTTCTCCTGTCGCAAAGTTGAACACAATCAGAGTCCTTCTGTCAGTTGCAGTAAACCGAGATTGGCCTCACTATCAGCTAGATGTGAAAAACGCCTTTTTGAATGGTGATCTAGAAGAAGAAGTGTATATGAGCCCCCCTCCTGGCTTTGAAGACCAATTTGATCGATGTATGTGTAAACTTAGAAAGGCCTTGTATGGATTAAAACAGTCACCAAGAGCATGGTTTGAGAGATTCACTACCTTTGTTAAGTCCCAAGGCTTCACTCAAGGACACTCTGACCATACCTTATTTACAAAGAGGTCTGTCTCAGGTAAGATTGCGGTTCTGATTGTATACGTCGATGACATCGTTTTATCTGGAGATAATACTGCTGAAATCAACAAGTTAAAACAGAAAATGGCAGACGAATTTGAAATTAAAGACCTAGGAAATCTAAAGTATTTTCTTGGGATGGAGATAGCAAGATCAAAAGAAGGTATCTCAGTTTCTCAACGCAAATACACTCTTGATTTACTGAAAGAAACAGGTATGACCGGATGCAGGCCTGCTGACACTCCGATCGAGTCTAATGCCAAATTGGGAGAGTCTATTACCAAAGTTCCTGTTAATAAAGAGAGATATCAACGTCTAGTTGGTGGGAGACTAATCTACTTAGCACACACTAGACCAGATATCTCCTATGCTGTCAGTGTTGTGAGTCAGTTTATGCAAGCTCCCTACGAAGAACACATGGAAGTTGTAAACAGGATTCTAAGGTATTTGAAGAGCACACCAGGAAAAGGATTGATGTTTAGAAAATCCGACAGAAAATACATCGAAGCCTATACAGACTCTGACTGGGCAGGATCAGTAATTGACAGAAAATCTACATCTGGGTATTGCACCTTTGTGTGGGGTAACCTTGTAACGTGGAGAAGTAAGAAGCAAAGTGTAGTTGCTAGAAGTAGTGCTGAAGCAGAATACAGAGCTATGAGTTATGGAATATGTGAAGAAATCTGGTTGAAGAAAGTTCTATCTGATCTTCACCAAAGCAGTGAACTACCTATGAAACTCTATTATGACAATAAGGCTGCTATTAGCATTGCAAACAATCCAGTTCAGCATGATAGAACAAAACATGTGGAGATCGATAGGCACTTTATAAAGGAGAAACTGTAAAACGGAAGCATTTGCATTCCGTTTATTCCTTCTAGTCAACAAGTTGCAGATGTTCTTACCAAAGGGTTGCTTAAGCAGAACTTTGATGCATGTGTAAGCAAGATGGGTCTAATTGACATTTACGTTCCATCTTGAGGGGGAGTGTTGAAAAAGGAAAATATTTGGGAAAAAAGGAAAATATTTGGGAGATATTTTAGAATTTATCTCTTTCCTTATATATGTTTTCAATATTTTTTCCTTGTTTAAGTTTCTTATCTCTATTTATTCTTCCTCTTGTAATTCTTTGATTGTATCAAACAAATAAAGAAAAAGAGAAACTTCTATCGTGGTTTTTTCTCCCTAATCTAGGGTTTTCCACCTACACCTTTGTGTTATTTTTCTTTCTCTCTTTCAATAATAATAAGTAGGCCAGTTCAGTTAAGTTCAGTTTTTCATGATTGTTTTACTTCGTGAACCGAGGTCCAAATCGAACCAGCCAATTTTATATAACAATGAATCGCTGACTTTATTTTGAACAAAAAATTAGACTAAACCACCTGGTTCGATTCACCAATTTTGTACAACTTTTGCTCACCCCTAATAGATGATCCCCAACTAATTTGACGTCTTGAACCGCTGGCTTTATTTTTAACAAAAAAACCGGACTAAACCACCTGATTCGGTTCAGTAGTTTTGTCCACCTTTTACCCACCCCTATCAAATGACCTCCAACTAATTTGATGTCCTCTACTATTTTGAAAGAGAAAGTGCAGTAGGTTTTTTTTGCTTAGAGAGCATAACATGATTTAAGAGCATTATGATTAACGCCTTTAAGTTGAAATATATAAATTATGAGGAGTTAAGTAATCAAATTTGGGCCCTTATTACATAAAAGTTACAAAATCCTTCCATTATTATCTCAACACACATCATACATCTTTCACGTCTTTATCATTGCAATCTTTACTTTCAGCATTTTGACTTACAACATCAAAACAAATACTACAATAATTTTATTGGTTACCTCTCCCTGGACAACATTGAGTAGAATTTGTGAATAAAAGCATAACATCATTACATTTCATAGACTCCTTGAGGAATCAATCTTGAAAATACTTTTAAGTACTACTTGCTAATCCACTGATCTAACACTATGGTGGAATTCGTCTAGTGTTACAAGCAGCATTTTTGAAACCTATTTCCATATATCAAATACAAGCGGTTCTCCCAAAGTTATAGAAGCTGTCACCTTCTACTTCTCAAAATGAGAATGATATCAAATGAGAATGGTGTTTTACAACCCACAGAGGTTTCTATTTCTCAAAAGTTTCCTTATCCCTTGCACAACTTGTGTCTCACATGACAAATCGCATTACTAAAGCACCATCTTACCTGAAAGATTACCAATGTGACATTAATAAAACATGTTTACCGGTTTTATCAACTCATGATCCTCTACATGATGTTGTTCCATGTCAGATGCGCCTTCAAATTTTTATGTTTTCTATAGAAGTTCTTGCTCAGTATGAGCCTCAATTTTACCACCAAACTCTACCATTTGATCACTGGAGAAAGGCTATGAAACTTGAACTCAAAGTAATGGAGGAAAATAATAAATGGGAAATAGTGCCTTCACCACCATCCAAGCATATATCGCAAAGGGTACAAGTGAATATACAAGATTGAGTATCAATTAAAAGGTATACTTGTAGGCAAAGAATACACGCAGCAAGAGGGACTCGATTTTTTGAAATTTTTTCACCTGTTGCAACATTAGTAACAATACGTACTTCTTACAATGGTAGTTTCTTATAATTGGCTACTTCTACAATTTGATGTAAATAATGCATTTCTGCAATGATATGCAAAATTTTCTGACACATAAGACTATTCCTTATTTGTTGGAGAAAGAATTTTGAAAGAGTTTCTTGGCTCTTTTAGTCTATATATCGATGACATTATAATCATTGGGGCAGATAAAAGAAAGAACTGAAAATTGCTAAATTAGCAATTTAAACTAAAAGATTTCAGTATTTTGAAGTATTTTCTTGGTTGAGTTTTGTTGAGCATCAAAAAGAATTTATGTTTCTCAAAGACACTACACACCTCAATACTCGAAGAAGCTGATTTAGTTGGTGCAAAACTTAAAGCAATGCGTATGAACACTTAGTTAAATTACAAAACTCAGACCAAGATATTCTACGAGACCTTTCATTATACAGAAGATTGATAGGTTGACTCCTTTATTTGACAATTTCGCGGCTCCACATTACATTTGTTGTGAACAAGCAAAGACAAGTTGTTTCACAGCCATGTAAACAGTAATAATTTTCTTATTATTAATTAATATTATATCAACTTTAGTGATTTTGTTAATATTTATAAAATATTCTGTAGAATAGAAATGATGTTGGAATGAAAATATCAAACATGTGTGCTATACAAAACATTGAGAATGTAATTCTGTTTAGTCTAATGTATGAGACTTAGTTTTCCAGTTAAGAACTAATATAACCACAAGGATCAGTACTGCGCAAATAAATGAAACTGACCAACAATGAATTGATGTTCGCTAATTAGCTATATACTCTTCCGAACCTTGTAGAAGCACCGACTCGGAGTCCCCCACATCTTCCTCGAAAACAGCAGCTACATACTCCTGTCTGCTACAACTAATGCTGGACTCGGATGTGGACCCAACATCTACTTCTCCATACCCAAACATGGCAGCCTTTCTCTTCCTCCTCATCTCTTGCCATTTTCTCAACAACTCTACCGTTATCTCCGACTCCTCAGCTTCCTTGCTCGTTGGACCTCCTTTATCCATCCCACTCAACTCCGCCAAGCTCATTCCCCCATACACAACTGGCTTCCAAAAGAACATAAACATCACTACAAACATCAGATACAAATAGAGAGATGTCCATAGGAAGCAAGTCCATCGCCAGCGACCCAACAACTCTTTTGTCTTGGGTAGTTTTGAGTTTATTTGAATATGAGCTTCGTATAGCTCCGGGAGGGCCGATGTTCCAATGCGAGGGCTTATGGTAACTTGGATAAATGCGCTTCGTTCCTGATTTTCTTCCTTGTGCTTTAGTATGGGGAAACTTAGCTTTTGGGATTCGGTCCAGATTCCCAAGAGTAGAGGAAAACTAGTGAGGAAAGTTCGGGCGAACCGGACCGGTGTGCTTCTGAACCGGAGCATGCAGGGTTGGCTTGAACTGGCTATTATGTTTCCATTTGTTGATATCAACTCTGCACTCAACTGATGAGCAAATTATGAGTCTAGTTGCAATTACATATTATTTCAAAAGGCTAAAAATTGAAACCTTAAACTAATACGGTGTTAGGAGTGGACCCATGAATCTTAGAAACTGTAAAAATTATTTGCAATTTTGTCAAAATTTCAACATATTTATATATAAAGCAAGATTTTAGTAACTAAATAAAACTAGAATACCTGAAAAACGCCAAACTCCCGATTGAAATGAGATTCAGGCATCAAAAGAACCACCGACACAAAGAACGTATGCCCTACCGGAATCCCCAAATTCTTCTTCTTCTTCATCATCTTCATTACGCTTCCATTTTCCATTCCAAACAAAGCCCTAGGCCGAGCCTGAGTATAATCAAAATTCAATTTCTCCTTCAACCCCACCGGCTCTTCTACCCAAAACCTAATCGCCAACGCACTCACCGCCGCCGCTACTACCAGAAGCAACACCATCACCATACACATCAACGCCGCCGCCACAACCCCGTAGCTCAGCCTTCTAACCGCCACTCTCACCCGATGCGCTACGGCGGACTCGACGGTGCATTTCGTCTCTTCTGCGCGGTGAAATGCCTCCCAGATTAGGGAGACGAGAGTGGAGGCTGGAGCGATCAGAAAGGCGATGGCGTTGTAGATTAAATCGGCTTGCTGGAATACTATTTTGTTGAAGAAATCGGAGGGTTTTTGGATTTGGTGGCCGGGTTCTTCGAGTTCGTTGTCGGAATCCATGGCGGATGGGAGACGAGGAGAAGCGGAGTGAGGAATTTTGAAAGAGATCAAATAGGAAGGGCTTCACACGTGTAAGTGGTGCATGTGAACAGAGGATGAACGTGGCAGCTAGTAATTACTAATTTGCCATTTGGCATAACGAGTCCAATTGCATGCATAATTGCTTATCCTTGTGAATTTGTTCTGTTTCAATTCAATTGTCTTTCCTCGGTTTTGTTTCGATTCGGTATTTAGATTTTAAAATCTTACGTTTCCTTTCAATTTGTGGCCTTTGGAATCACTTTTAAAGAAAAAATGTTTTTCAAAAAGTATATTTTTATTTAAATATTTTTGGTAAAAATTCTTTGAAATAAAAATATACATATGTTTTTTGGTATTTTTTTCCGAAAATATTTTTTATATAAAACTTTGTTTAGTTTGTTATATACTAAATTTTTTTTATTAATTTCAAATTACTATAAAAGAATTATCGACGGAGGTAATGATCGTGGTTGTTGGAGATGGCGGTCGGAAGGGTCGATAGTAGTTGCCGAAAATGATGACCAAAGATGGTCAACAACAATTGTCGAAGGTAGTGTTTGAAAGTTAGCCTACGATAATTATTGTAGGTATTAGTCTCAAAATTTAGGAAAAAAAATATATTATTTCTAAAAAAATTTGAATTAATTATTATAACCATTTTGTTTATAGTTTTTTTAGGTTAAAGAATACTTTTAGTCCCTAAACTTTTATGAAAGTAACAATTTAGTCTCTATACTCTAGTTTGTAACAATTTAGTCCCTATAATTTTAATTTTGAAACAATTTAGTCCTTGAACTTTGGTATGTAACAATTTAGTCCTTACGTTTTCAAATTTATTATAATTTAGTCCTTAGAGTAAAAGATTTCACCAAAATTAGATGTCAATTTTTATTATATTATAATGTAGACTTTGTATTTGGTAAAAATATTGAGTCTTTAATTAGTTTATCAATTAATTTATGCAAGAAATCTCATTAAATTTTACCACTAATTTCTACTTTAAAGACTAAATTATTATAAAATTAAAAATACAAGACTTAGTAAAATATAGGGACTAAACGTGGTTTTTAATTTTCTCGCTCTTTTTGCTTTTTACTAATCTGTCATCTTTTTCCAACAAACGTATTTGGATTCTGATCAAATTTTAAAGATAAAATATATTATATATTTCGTTTTCAAATTGTATGACTTCTTGTAATGTTTTGGCCCATCACATGTCTCCATTATTTATTTATTTATTTATTTATTTATTTAAATTTTATTTTATCTCTTCTTACTCAAATAGTGAATGGGTATATGATACTTAAAAGACCTGAATTGCCTCATCAAAGTTGTTAACCTTGCTTTTCAATCTCTTCCAATATAAAGTCAGTCTGAAATGAGACATTTTGTGGATTTCTTGCCCTTCCTATTGTACTTCAACAGGTCCTTCAGTGAAGCACCTCAAGAGGTCTTAGTCCTCTTATGCATTTTTCAATTGCTTACTTCCGCCCTCATTTCAACATTATTATTACACTAACTAAACTTAGTGCATACAACCCTGTGATTCTATTAATTTGCCTTATTATTTTTATGAAATATATGATATTGCTCTAACCTTCCTACCATTAAAATTAAACTTGCATGCCAATTTAAGTGTTTAAGTAAGAAAAATAGTAGGAAGAAATGGATAACACATTCTCACCTAATCTTTCATATGCTAACTAGTGATAGTTAGTTTTGTTTTGTTTTTGTTGATTTTGGGGCCAACTAAGAATCAAACAAAATGAAAAACGGATCCAAATCGATCTCCAATAAAGAACAAAACCAGTGGATTGGTTTTTATTTGGTTCGATTTATTATTAGTTTGTTTCTTGGCTTTTGATATTTTTTCCTTCCAAATTTTTATTTTTATTTTTATTTTTTTTAATTGAAATTGGACATTTTTTTCTTGACACTTTTCTAAATAAAAAAAAAAAAAAATCACACTCCATAATAATTGGTTCTTTTTTCTAAACAACAGATATATATGCACTATAATAATTAAAATAGTAAAAGATACTTAATGTTAGAGCTTATTTTTAAGGGTATATATATACTATCAATTCAGTTTGGTTTTGATTGGCTTTTCCAAAAAAAGAAAAAAAGAAAAAAATCGATCAAATCATACTGTTTAGTTTTCTCCAAATACAAATCAAGATGTTCAATCTTATACTAAAACCAAACCAATTCATGAAAGCTTGATCATCAATTAAGAAAGCTTGACCATCAAGAAAGATAGTTTTATTTTGACATTTTTTGCCACAAAGATAGATTAGGTTGACGTTTTTTGTCCATCAAGTATATGAAAAAAACCATCAAGATAAATACTTTCATTGAATTTTTTTAACGTCAAAGTAGGGTAACATTGATATTTTTTGTCTATCAAGTATTTGTAAAAACTATCAAGTTGACCATTTTTTTTGATGTTTTTTGTCCGTCAAGAAAAATGTATTATTTTATGTTTTTATTGACATTTTTTGTCCGTCAACTATCAACCTTTATTGACGTGTTTTAGCTATCAATTATAACAATTTGAGAAAAAAAGAAGAAGATCCAGGTCATTGGGACCCCTCATGTGCAAATTGTAATTGACCCCAAGCAAACTTTATACTTGCAATTTGCATTCACTCCAAACAAGCTGGACCCAACTTGTATTTTCTACACAAAAAACAAATACACCATCTTACGTACACAATGTTAGCTATAGTTTACAGTTACAAACCAACAATGACCCAACTTTTGCAAAACAACAATAAGTTATTTTACACAATTCCAATTTTTCAATCACACATTACTCCATCATAATAAAGTAATTACTATTGGGACTGGTGTGTCCTAAATCTATTGGGTCTTATAGTTTTGTAAATGTAAATATATTTTATTTATTGAATAAAATAAGAAGTTATTTTATCTATCTTATGCATTAACTCAATCCAATAAACTAAGATTCCATGATTATTTTATATAAACTTAAACATGTATGTGGTCGACATAATAATAACAAAAAAGGTGTGTCTTATTCTAGTAACACTACAGATATGACCCACTTTGTAATTGTTACATGGAGTTGTAATGTGTTATAAATGATTTGATCCTAATCGTTCATGTGGAGACATGTAAGTGGGGGTACCCTATGCAAAGAGTTTGTATAAGACTGAACCACGAAATATTTAATTTCTCTTTGTAATGCTGTTAATTGTAGAAAATAACATTTCATAGGATGACTATAGATAACTCAACCTGAATTCTCAATTGAGTTATGAACTTCTCTATATGAGGGCATTTCTTTCTATATGGGTGAGAGTGGTCAAATCACAATCCTTTGATCTGGGTGAGAGGGCAAAATCACCAACTCAATAAGCCTCCCATTTTGCGATTTGTCTGATCAGGGAGTTGAGAACATATTTTTACAATATGGAATTCACTTCTTCCCGTGTTTTGGGTAAGTAGATAAATTACTTCTTTAAGGGCTGATTTTGGGTCTTGAACAATTTGTGAATGGCCGACTTACTGTTGATTAGTAAATTCCATAGACACAGAAATATATCTATAGTGCAAAAAGTGTAACTGTAAATCTTTAGTGGAGTAACTTATAGTTAATGAATATTGATTCATCTAATTAAAGAGTTTAATTGATTAATTTCATATCATTGAAGCTTCTAACTATAGGTTCATAAGATCTCCTTGCTAGCTCATAAAGAATTTGTATAAGAATCAAACATTTTGGTTTAATTTGATATGTTCAAATTGATAAGGGAATTAATTATATGTGATACAATTAACATAATGCATATAGATACATTATAATATAAAGTTTATTTTGAATGAGATTCAAAATTTATACTTTATATTATAAAAGAGATGAATATTTAATGAGATTTAAATATTAATTATATGAATGAGATTCATATAAAAACTCTAGTTTAAAATTAATATGAATGCAATTCATATAAAAACTATAGGTCAAAATTAGTATGAATGAGATTTATATTAAAACTATAGGTTATGTCAAAAAAGATTGTTTGAATATAATTCAAATTTAAATTAAATATGAAATATTTAATTAATTAATTTTATTTGATTATATTTATTAAATATGATTTAATAAATTATAAATTAAATTACTATTAATTTTATTTATATTATTATATTGAATAATTCTCATGTAGTGGGGAGTTATTTTGTTCCCTCTCTTTAGCACTCTCATTTTTTACGTAAAAGAAAAATGGGAGGAGGTTACAAAATAACTTACAACATTACACAAGAGTAATGTAAAATTCTCATCCCTTTCCAATTCTCTCTTCTACTCATAAACAATTCGATTGCCAAATACATAGAGAACACACAAACTCCTCTATATTAATTCTACCTTGAGAATAGTAAAATAACATTATGGTGGTGTTCCCAAAAGGAGAAGACTGGCTATGTTTTGTTGGAGATTTTCACCGATTTGTGTTTCATAGAAGAAGTTTCCCACAACGAAGGCAAACTTCAAAAGTAAGAAATATCGTTTTCTCTTAACTCTTCTAAAAAAACATGCTAATATTTAGTTTTAAATAATATTTTCATTAAATATTATTTAACATTGAGATTGATAGTACAATCTTTATATTAGATGATCTATGCTCATTTTAGCAATCTAAATATTACTTAAATACACATCTCATGTCAAATGCTATTTTTTAAAAAAAATTGTAACGACTCAACTTCCTACGACTTGAACTAGGTTGTTACTATATGCATGCACACATCTCAATGGACTCATTTTTCATAATTTTAACTAGAAATCAAAGAATTTTATTAAGGTAAATAACTTTTATAAAATCTAAATAATTGAAAACTTTTTACTCGGGTACCTCTAAAAATAATGAAATAAAATAGAAAACTTTGTGTAAAGCATCTAATAGTGAGAAATAAAAAAAAAAAAAAAAAGTTTTGGATTTAGATGTCAAGACCAAAATTCTTAAACATGAAAACATGAGAACTTATGCAGAAGCATCTGACTAGTGCCAATAGCACGATTATAGATTTCTTTTGTCATTTGCTGAGGTGTTCTTTCCCTGACTTGAAAAACATAATCTTGCGTATAGAGTGGGTGTTATAATTTTAGTACAAAGTATGCATCGAAAATTACTCAAGTATGCTCATTAATCAGTGAGTCTAGAGTCGAACGCAGAGATTCGTGATAAATTAGGCATTGAGACTAGATACATAATCTATGCGGTGACTGTACAAGTATTATGTTTAAAGGGTTTATGCGTCTAAAATTATACATAAATAATAAATAAAATTTCCTATAATTAACATTGTGAGGTGGACACAGAGAATGTTAGTCAAATGTCATTTAGTTAGATAGCATGCGTTGAGAATGATGATGGAACCATGCGATATAATAGGGTTAACAGAGCTAGTTGTTACTAAGCATATCTAAGTATATTTATATACCAACAAACTTTTGGTTTGAGAATTCATCTTTCGATCTTTAAGGTTGCGTTGGCAAAGATGAACTACATCTCTACAACTCATCTCGTCTTGATAAATGTTAAAGATTAACCATCTACTCTCTTAAGCTAGACAGTCGTGCTTGTTAAATTTGTTTGTCAGACAAATCTATGCAAGCTAATGATATACATTAATTAAGATGTAAACATATTTAATATTGCTTAAGAAAAACTAACTTCTAACATCTACTCATTCAACATATGGAAATGAATGGAAGATAATTGTCAATCGAATTTATATTAAGTAAATAAACCATTCTCTCGAATGTCATTAACAAAGCAGTAAGGGAAATGAAGAAAGAATAGAAATGGATAACATCAAGCCGCCATCAAATACATAAATGGCATAAGATGAAGGTTCTCACTCACTGGGAGATGACTTTGAAAATTCTCAAAATCCTTCCCACAAGAGCTTCAAATGGAGGCTGGTGGTTATAGTGAGGGAAAATGGAGGCTGGTGGTTATGGTGAAGGAGAATTTGCTTTTTCTTCTCAACGCATGGTCTTGACGCCTGGGCTTTCACTTCTTTTGTTCTCACAGCAACTTCTGATATTTGGGTTATTTAGATTATTTGTGCTTTTCTACTTAATCATGCGTTAAGAATAGAAAAACTTATCTTTTCTCAGTATATTATTTTGTAAATGGTGCCAACGCGTGGTAATATATATCACACAATTCAACTATCAAAATCATGCATTAAGCCCTAAAATTACCCTAATTATTCCAAATAGTGAATATAATAACTTGTATTATACAAGTTATTACATAACATAAAAAAGATGAATATAAAATACTTAGTAACTAACCTCACTACGAAAGTCAGGTTAAACACTTATGTCCAAAATGGTCATGTAGTGAGCGATTTAATCAATCTAACAAGCACTTAGTGACCTGAAGACTCACAAAAATGGTAGGGCACCTGTCGACACCCAGTAACATAGTAGGAAACCAACTGGTTTCCAAGAACATAGCAGGAAACCCTAACATAGTAGGAAACCAAAGACTTCCAATAACATAGTAGGAAACCCATGGGCGTTCGATAATATAGTAGTGTTAGGAGGGTAAATTGTCACTTTTATCTCAAACTATAACATGCTCACAGTAAATTCATATAAATTACAGTGCTTGTCTCAAAGTCCAATACATAATCATATCAAACACATGCTAGTATCATCAAGTTCGAAAAACAGTTCTAATGATACCAAATTTCATCTAAACTAAACAAATCCAATCAACAATTTAAATTGTCTGACTTAAGGGCAATTCCGATAGTAAGATTACTTACCTAAATTTCAAGTCCAAATATTTATCTACACAGACGGCTCCTGCTAGTCTCCATAACCTTTAAACTAGATCCTAGTTAATGAATAAAAAATTAACTTTAGCCTTTAGGCCCATCTCCAAACATGAGATCAAAATTGAAGGGTTAAAGACCAATTTTCAACACAATTATAATCCAAATGGCCAAGAACCTCCAAAATACTTACCAAAATGACTGAAATTGAACCTTAATAGTGCTAGATAGTGGCTCCAAACTCCCCAAAACTCTATTTTAGCATAAAAAACGTAAAGGGTACATCTTAAATTGTACCACACTCAATGGATGTTCCAAACTGAAAGAAATTCTTTTCAATGTCATTTTATTCCAAAAAAAAATCGATAAAAAGAAATTTATAATACTGAATCCTACTACTATTACTACGATGGCATAGCAACAATGGCAAGTCTGAGTCGATCAGTAGGGAAGTGCTAATATGAGTTTTTCGTAAAGCTAATTAACTAATTAGAGCGGTAAATGAGGGATTTGGTGTGGATAGTGTGATAAGTGTGCAAGAAAAATAAAAGCAATGAGTAAATGTAAATTAGGATTGGGTTTATCTAGTTTCGAGAGCAAGAGAGATTCCTATGTAATTTGGATCATTGATTTCCGTTAATTAAATCGACATTCGATTTATGTGCGCACAATTACATACTTAGTCTAACCTAATTTAACGACACTACAGACAGCCAAAAAGCTCAATTAAACTAAGCAAGTGTCTTAAATATTAATTAAAACGATTATAGTAATGACCTAATTAAACTAGGAACTCCTAAATCAATTGGGTTCGATAGCGTCCATAAAGAAATAAGAATATATGCATTAAGATGATTGAGCTCGACATTCGAGTGTGAACAAGACAAAGCTACAAATCGATTAGCAAGCGCCATGCTTATGAGGATAGCCAACACACAAACATGCATCTAGAAATTAAAATAGATTCAAAGAAAGTATAAAAGATATACATTCAGCCCAATCACATAAAATCCTTACCTCAACATCCCATAGATAAGAGGAAGAGGGGAAGCTCCAAATCCATGTTTACAACCCACAAGAAAATAAAATTCCTAAGCTAAGATGCTAGAAATATGGAGGAAAAGAAATTTTGATAAACTCTTCGACCTCCATGAATTTCAATTTGATAAAATACTAGAAAAAAAGAAGATTATACATAGAAATCGAGGAGCATCGCTGCTCGAATTCCTACAAAATAGACATTTGATCATATAAAATATAAGAAAAGGAATTAGAGACATAAAACTAGTTATTTTCGATAGCTATCACAAACTCATTCAAGAAAATCCAACTAAACGTTGAAAGTAACCCTGAAATTAACCTTACCTCAAATTCAACCCAAAATCCAGGGATTGAAGGGTTTCCGGCGGCGGGGAACGGCACCTCGTGACAGTCGTCGACGGTTGGGACGCGTCCGACAGAACCAATAGAAATGATGAAGATCGGCGGCGGGGCTTGTCCCCATGACTAGCGAACAGATCTAGCAGGGATGGCTATCATCAACGAGGAAGACGACAACGCAGGTGACTGACGACTGAGGCACACCCAATGGCGGCGGGATGGCCAAACGGCGGTGGAGGGCAGTGCTCGAACGGCGACACGCTGTGGGCAGTCGGCGGTTGAGGAAAGACGCTGATGAGGGGGAGAGAGAGAGACGCGCGGCTGAAGAAAAAAAACCCTGCACGTTTCGTAAAGAAACCTTACGTATGTACATATCAATTCCTTTTTCGTTTTCCTTAATATAATTATATTTAATCATTTTTCCTATCAAACTCAAAATTTTCACACTTACTCAAATTAATTTAATTATCTTTCAAAACTTAAATTGATAAACTTTAAATTTCAAACCCACACCAACTTATTCAATTTTTCTTCAATTATATTTCAAATTTCTGAGTCTCTTCCGATTCAAATAAATTCCCACCGATTAAATTAATTTAAATATTAAATCTTTAACACTTAATTCAAGTTGAGTTATCTTAATCACAATAATTCAATTTTAACCACAAATTTTAAAATAGCACTCACATAATTTAAAATAATCAAATTAATTAGATTAAAAAACCACCTCAAAATTTGGATTGTCACATAAACAAAAGTTGTAATTGTTTTTCAGATTCATTGTTAGATTTGGTTAGGTTCTTTGTTAAACCCTATAGTTTTAGTTTTGATTAGATCGGATCATGTACTTTTTAGAACTTTCAATTTGATTTATATATGTTCAAATTTGATTCAATTTAGTCACTATATAGGTTACTTAATTTTTTTATCACTTTTTTTTTTCCTAAATTTCACATTAAAATTTTAGCAAATAAGGATCGAATTTGTTGTTTTTTTAAAAAAAAAAAGAAAACAAAATAACTAAAATGTACAATTCGGTCCAATTAAACATTTTAAAAATACTATAATAAACTAAAGCTGAAAGTACTGAAATAATAACCATTTTAAATGTAAATTACAATCTACCTCGTTCGGAAGATATCATCAAACATATCTACCCTTTTTATTAGGACATCCCGTGGGGTAAATGCTTTCAAAATGGTCTATTAATTACTGTTGAAATATAATAATAGTAATAAAAAGATTGCAGACCACAAAAGAGAATATATTAAGCCCTTAAAAAAATACATTAAAATATATATATATATATGGAATTTTGTTGACCTGGAAACGGCTTATGATTTTCCTAAATTTATCTTGCAATCAATATGAGAATATTAAGTAAGCTTCTGAAAAAGAAAGTCATGAGTTCAATCTAGGGTGGTCACCTACTAAAAATTAATATCTTACGAATTTTCTTGAAGTCAAAATATTGTAGAGTCAAGTAATTGTCCCGTGAGATTAATCAAAGCGCGTCTAAACTGACTCGGACTAATATTGATACTTTTTACATCCAAAGGATTTACTTGTTACTAATAGAGTCTAGCCTATATTCTTCTTTAGATTCCTTGTTTCACTCAGATAGTATCATAAATCGAGTCAATGTAGAGGAAATGAATGCATTACTCATGGATATATATAAAAAAAAAGAAAAATGAAAAAGTGAGCTCTTGAAAAATAATGGGTAAAAATGCAAATACTTTTGCAACTATCTATAAAAATAGGTATATTTTTCGTTTTTATTAGATTGCAGTCTTCTAAAAACTCCAACAAATATAAGGTCAACAAAATTACCTTTATTTTTATGAATATATTTATAAAAATCATTTTTAATACAAACGTTAAAGGGAAATTATTATAAATAAAAAAAATTAAATTATTTATAAATATAGAAAAATTTCACTCAACGATAGCATCATGTTTTGTCATCACTCACATGCGGCCAAATTGTTGATATAAATAATAATATAGGTAGTAACTTTCAATTCTTTTAAACCTTTCTTAACCATACTTTTATGTCCCTAGAATCCATCTCATTTAGATGTGATCTCACTTTTCACTTCATTCACGTCGTTCCATTTCCTGATTATAGTTGTGGTTACCCATATTATCATTATTATTTATCTTTTTTTCCGGTAAGATTTACCCACCCAAAGTGAGTTCCAAGAGAAACAAGGACTTCTTAAAAGTATTTTTAATTGATAAGACAATATGTTGCTTACAACAGTAAAGGCCTCTTAACGCTATTAAGAGATTAATGCAGCAGTTCATCTTTCACAGAACACAACGTCATATTAAGCTCAACCATAACATAATTTTAGTGATAAATATAACAAGGAGTCGAATTTTAGGGTCCACAACTAGACATCAACAGCATTACTCACAAGCTCTTGCCCTCGTCCTCGGTCTTGCCCTCATATAACAATATCATCTTGCCATCAAAATCTTTGCAAGGGAAATTAATCAACACTTCTCTAAACGGACAACTCGGTTCGTGAAACCAGAATCCCATCAGTATCTGCATACAGCCATTCCCCATCCATGATCCTTGTCCCAGCTACAGTTATCGGGACGTGCTTTTCTCCAATCCGCTTTTTGTAGGCTTTCATTGGATGTGATGCAAGAGCCCTTACCCCGATATCACAACCATTTATTTCATCCACATCTCTAACACATCCATTCACAACTATACCAGCCCAACCATTGTTTTGAGCTTGGACAACAGGATTGCCACCCAATATTGCACACCTCTTACTCCCGCCCCCGTCCACGACAAGAACTCTGCCGTTACCCTTCTCCTCGAGGAACTCACGAATCAAAACATTGTCTTCAAATACCTTCAGTGTGACTACTGGTCCTGAAAAGACTTGGCGTCGACCATATATCTGGAAAATTGGTTCAAGGGCCCGAAGTTCACCACTCACAATGAGCTGTGGATTAGCATCACAAACTTCTGCAGTGGTAACCAAGGCCATTTGCTCCAAGCACCTTAAGTGTGTAGACAAATATTGAATTCAGTTAAAGCACAAACTCTCCCATTTGGTCAGTTTTTGAAAGAAAAAGAAGAAAGAAAAACATAAAAGATTTTGCAGATAAATAAAACACAATCACAAGCAGGTAGAAAGATTAAGAGCTTTTATGTTTTTCGATGAGTTTTCATTAATACACAGGTGGATCTTGAAGGGCATTCAAAATCCATATGTAATGAGTTAAACAGTAAATACATTCAGTAGTAAGAACTACAAAACCAACTTTGAATAATGAAAATAATATAACCTCTTAGTTAAGATAGCACATTCAAGTGCTAATCTATATGATACCTATGAAGGGCAAGATCCCAGTGGCAGGAAAAACTACAAACTCACAACCACCAAAAAAAAAAAAAAAAAGAAAAAAAAAAAAAAAAAACCACAACCCCAAAAAAAAAAAAAAAAGAAAAAAAAAAAAAAAAAACCACAACCCCAAAAAAAAAAAAAAAAGAAAAAAAAAAAAAAAAAACCACAACCCCAAAAAAAAAAAAAAAAGAAAAAAAAAAAAAAAAAACCACAACCCCAAAAAAAAAAAAAAAAGAAAAAAAAAAAAAAAAAACCACAACCCCAAAAAAAAAAAAAAAAAGAAAAAGAAAAAAAAAAGTCTCAGTGCCTAATTTTTTGTTTTTTTAATTCACTCATACTACTTTCATTCTCTGGATTAAGTAATGAATAATGATTGTAGTTTATTTCTCACACTTCAGATTAAAACTTCAATTATTTGAAGGCTCTCGATCACACAAGTCAATGACAAGATCAAGGGTTCATTTGGTCTCATTCTTTTGTTTGCTGTTCAATTCTTATAAAATGGTCTTGATTTATTTCCTTGAGTTTCCAGATAAGGATTTAAAATTTTAAAATTTTTATACTTCTTCAAAAAACTAGAAAAAATAAATGTTACTTTCAAACTTCCATACTTGGCATTTCAAAAGTTGCTGACTCATAAAAAATGAATTATCCAAGTGTTTAGCATCAGACTTTCCCAGTACAAGGTTCTACAACTGGGACGCAAGGCACTAAGAAGGAACAAAACTACGACATCCTGTAGTAGATCCAAGTTGTTATGTCTTGCAGCCATGAACCCCATCAAACAGCACCGAAGCTGTTGATCCACAAGATCTCAGCTTTATCCCTAGAACAGTGACACATAACATAAACTCAACAACATAAACTCCATCACTCTTCTAGGCATCAGCAAGGATAAGTTGAAGAAACTTAGCGCCATAAAGTTTGAACACTAGAACAGGGGACAAGGAGATGACCAAACAAAAGCCAATTCAGCCAACCAAAAACGAGGGGCTTTTTCGTATGAACTTTATTATCAGTGTGAGTACCACCTGATGCCTGCATTCAAAAGCCCTAATACTTCTTGGGAATGAAAAGCTGTCCACAACTTTTTACACCCCTCTTTCATATTTCAGAACGCTTCCTCCACTCTCTCTCTCTCTCTCTCTCTCTCTAAAGATGCCTAATTAGATTCACTCTATAATTAGTCTCACTTACAAGAAGTCACAGCTTCTTTCTACAAACTTGCTAATCATCCCCATATTTCCCTCTGCAAATCCAATTTTTTCGACACAGAAACATAAGCAATTAGCATAATATTTTAGCTCTTGTTCTAGAAAAGAAGGGGGGAAAATCCCCCTCGAATAACATGCTTTATTTTCTTATTTATTTGATCGTTTTTTAAAAACAAAGAAAAAAAGAACCAGCTATCAAATGAGATTCCTGTTCTTGATTATTCAATGTAGTTTTCTTCTTCTGCCTCAAATAATAACCATAGAAACAGACAACTCAAGGATAAAAAACCCAATAAGCGTATGAAACAAGCAAAAAACACATAGCTCCGCAAATTTTATTGAATAGCAGAAGTTTTATTACTTTTCAAAGAAAAAAAATGGCAAGGAACATAAGAATCCCATAAATTGATGGACAGAACAAGATCCACAAGAGTCATTAAATCAACACAAAAATAACTGATCCAATTCCGTCAAAATCTGACTAATCCTCAATCTCATCGATCCCCACTTTCAGAGTAAAGAAACAAACCAAACAATATTCATAATGAAAATTCATCGATCTCAACAAAAACCCATCTGAAATC
This sequence comes from Citrullus colocynthis, assembly GCA_031780015.1. Lineage (NCBI taxonomy): Eukaryota > Viridiplantae > Streptophyta > Magnoliopsida > Cucurbitales > Cucurbitaceae > Citrullus > Citrullus colocynthis. The sequence continues at coordinate 993,217 of QLSR01000054.1, forward strand.
CGAGGAAATTGAGATGATCAAAACCCAAGAATCAGCTACACAATCTCAAACTATTATCATTTCTACCTCCAACAAAAGGAAAAAAAGAAAAAAAAGAAAAAAAAAAGGAAAGAAAACAACATTCGAACAACATCAAGCAATTGGCAAGGATGAAATATGATTCGCAGAAATGAAGATGAAATTGAAGGAGAAGCAAAAAGAAGAAAATCAAAATGAAAGGAAAGTGGAAATACCTTATGAAGTTTGGGGGGGGGGGGGGGGGGGGGGGG
>QLSR01000054.1:998758-1134192 GCA_031780015.1 Citrullus colocynthis
TTTTTTTTTTTTTTTTTTTTTTTTTTTTTTTTTTTTTAATAATTTGCCTAATAATAATAAGTATATGTCAATTTGTTGTTTATTGAAATTCATTCTTTACAATGCATAATATAGACATAGATACCAAGACTATAGACACATATACAAGAAAAGTTTAAATATGAACAAACCTAAATTATGGCTCTATATACTTAGTGCTAACCATATATATATATGGTAATAGTATAAATTTAGTTTAAATTTTCATCGATAAGTCGACATTTTCAACAATATTTTCACATGTTTATAGATTCAATATCAAAATAAGAAGTAAATTTACATTTCCATTATATCGTAAAAAAATCAATAAAACATAAAAAAATAAACAACAAAATATCTTTAATATGAATACCATATGAACAACAAGTATTTTAGCAAATTTACAAAGAATAAAACGTATTATATATATTTGTGTTTATAATTGTTTTAGAAGTATCTAGGATATTAATATTTTATAGATATTTTCATCGATATTTTCATCCACATTTCCATAATATTGAGACATTTTCATTGACGTTGATATTCTAAACACTTGAGAGTAATAAATAATATTGAATCTAATGTGTTGAGTTTCAAATAATTACGTGCATTATGTTGGAAATTTTGATTGGAAATTTTGATAAATGGAAGAACATTGAAAATGATATGCACAAGAGTTTTGTTGTAAGAAAGATTGATCGAAGAGAAATTGTCAGAAATAACTTTTAAAGTTTCCTCTATTCACAACTAGAACACTTTTAAGAAACTTGTTTAAATAGTTTTTCTTGGGCTTTCCTAGCTAAGATCGAGCCCAAGATTGAGTTGAAAATTTGAAGGTTTTTATTTAGCCAGGTAATTGAGCGATATAAGTCCTCTCTCCTATCTACGTTTATCCAAGCCTACATGAAATCAACATGAAACAATATTAATAAACCCTAAACCGAACCTTAAGCCATCTATGACTGGTACTTGGGTCTCAATGACCGCAAGTCCAAGTGAGTATTAGTAACTCCACCGTAGGATGGGTGATATGACATCATTGGATATCCAACTCCTTGCAACCCGTCCATTGAGCGATGGGATAGTCTCATATGCGCAGAACTATCAATTTGAAAAATAGTAGGCAATTATTACATAGTAATATAAATATTATGCAATGATATAAACTGTGTACTTAACAAATATGAAATGAGAACGGAAAAATTGATATAAACTATAAGATTCAAAATTAATTGTATGATTCCTTCCCTCTTTCTTCTTATTGTTTCATTTCTCCCTATAGGCTACAAGAGATTTCAAGCTCTTGCTTCATGTAGGGTTTTGAGAAACCTTTCTAATTTTGTAAAGGCAAATATCCCTAAGAAGTAAAGTATGAAGAAGAATTCTTAACCCTTGATGCAATGAAGATTCTATTGATGGAAAATTCTCTAGTACCTGGTGTAGCTTAATTAACTATTCTCTTTGGAATTGGTATTTACCCTTTGGGGAGAGGAAGGAGAATAAAGTTTTATATTTATTTTTTTAAAAAAATATAGCACATCAGCTGTAATATAAAAAAAAAAAAAAATGGCATTCAACTTCTTTTTATATCACATCATCATTGAATAATTAATAGAAGATCAAAATAAAACAAACCAATAAGGTAAGCTTTAATTGAACTATTCTTTTTTTTTTTTCTTTTTTTTTTTAAATCCCAAATTATAAACCTAAAGTTTTAGTCTTGTTAATAACCCTTTGATTTTCAAAAATAGTTTCTTTATTTTACTATCTAATTTTTAAAAATATTTTCAAAGTCTAAATGAAATTTTGAAAACTAAAAAAAATAACTTTTAAGCTATATAATTTTTAGTTTTTGAAATTGTGCTTGTTTTCGCTAAGTCTCTTGCAAAATCATTGAATTGTAAGAAAAATTTCATAATATTTTCAAAAATTCAAATGAAATATTGAAAACTTAAAAAATAATTTTTAGGTTCCATATTATTTTAAATTTTTAGTTTTTGAAAATTATGTTAGTTTTCTCTCAATTTTCTTTACAATGGTTTTCATATTCTTAAATAATTATTTGAATTCTCAGACAAATTCCAAAATATTGAACAACCTTTTTTTTTTCAAAGCTTGGCTTAAAATTTAGAAACATTTATAAAAGTTACATAACAAAAAGAGAAAAAATCTCATTGAGTTTCTAAACTTAATTTGTAAAAATCAAAAATCAAAGTTGGTTTGATAATCATTTGATTTTTTTAAATTAAAATTATAAACACTACATCCACTCATGAGGTTTTTATTTATTTATTTTTGTCTACTTTTTCAAAAATAGAAAAACTATTGAAAAGAATTACAAAAATAACAAAATTTTACTTTCTACATGTGATAAACCGCGATAGACCCAAATAGGCATCTATCACTTTATCAAATAGACACAGATAGATGTCTATCTAGGTCTATTGTAGTCTATCACAGATAGAAAGTAAAATTTTACTATATTTGTAAATAGTTTGATATTTTTTTTATTTATAATAATTTTTCTATAAAATAACTAAGCTATGTTTTGAAATAATTAAAAAAGAAACTAATTTTGTTTTTAAAACTCGACTATTTCTATAACATATGTGAAAACCATATTTGAAAAATTGAAAAAAGTCTATATACATCTCAAAAAAGAAAAAAGAAAAAAGAAAAAAGAAAAAAGAAAATCCTTACAAAAACGATAGCCCAAATGGTTATAAAACTGAAGTTTGTGAAATTAATTTTTATTTTAGAATTGGCTAAAAGTTCCAATGTTTTTTTAAAAGAATTTGAAAATCATAGTAAAGAAATTTAAAGAAAATAAGTGCAGAAAAAGAAAAATAAAATTAAGTCACTATAAAATATACTAATAATTTTAAAATCTTGTGGGTGAGAAAGTGAGGATGAAGAGAGGAAACAATAAGAGGAAAGAGAAGAAGAAAAGAAGGATGGGAAAGAAAAAGTTTGTGACTGCAGTGGTGGTCATTGCTAGCCGCGTAAGGAGTTGGTAATGTTAGTGTAACGCCTTAAGCTTAGGATTTAAAATATGGATTTGACACTTGATGATCTCGATATCCCCCTGCATCCCTTGAGACTTAATAACATCAACCTTGCTTGTCTTGAATTGCTTCTAAGAGTGAAAATTAACCCCATAAACCAATACGGGTCCATTCAGCATGCTTCTCCAAGCTAACCACGCTTAACTGTGTAGTTTTTATGATTGAGCCAATGAAAAGGAAGGTACACCTTGTTAGTATAGATAGTAACCTTCAATTCTTTTAACTCATTCTTAACCATACTTTTATATCCTCAGGATACCTCTCATTTGGATGTGATCTCGGTTCATTCATGTTCCCCTCCTAAACTCGGGTCAATGGAAAATATTTGTTCAAGAAAGCTTGAGCCAAGATCTCCCACGTAGTGATAATATCCGAAGGTATGATTTCCAACCAATCCTTTGCTCGATCCTGTAAAGAGAAAGGGAATAGTCTTAGTTTGATAGAATCATTAGAAACATCATTCATCTTTACTGTTCCGCATATCTCTAAGAAAGACTGTAGGTGCTTATGAGGATCTTCATTTGTTCTTCCTTTAAAGGCAAGCTCTCTAGCCATTTGAATCAATACCGGTTTTAGCTCAAAGTTGTTGACATTAATGGGCACGTTCATAATGCTGGGTTGATTTGCCAGTAGTGTCGGTTGAAAGTAGTATTGAATTGCCTCGAGTATCTCCTCTGCCATCTCCTTGGTGGGATTGTGTTGAACCCTTAGATTCCTTTTAAACGTCCTATCAATCTCGAGATCAAGAGGGAGAAGATTAGTATTGTCACGAGGCATAAACCGACAAAATTAGCAACCAAAATAATATACACCTGAAAGTAATATCTATCAACTCTTATGAATATTAAGCAATAAAAGCCATTATTTGGATCCCCGACAACGACACCAAAAACTTGATGCGCAAATTCCATGTTACCGCAAGCGTACGGGTCAAGTTATAATATAAGATGGTTAAGTTCTGAATATCATTCCACTAAGGATCCAATTGTGAAGATTTAAATCACTTAGCTATTCTAGAATTGAGTCAATTTTATTTGAGGATTCAACTTCAAGTTATGATTTGAGAAAACAAATAAGGAAAGCAAGTAAATTTGGAATAGAAGAGTCAAACAAAGTTCTAGGGTATTAAATCCTTGTTTAATTCATTATGTGACATTCTAAGGTTCATAGAATTTATTGCAATTCATATGCTTAAGTCTAGAAACATAAATCCAGGTTATTTTCTATAAAAAACAATATTTTCTCATGCAACCTAATTAATTACTAACATCTTGAAACCAATATAAGTCACATGGCATTAGGAGTAGTTTTTAGTCACTTTCATTATTAACCTAACTATTTGCATGAAAGATTAACAACAATTCATTGTTATAGATCCAATTAGACATACAATTCCTTAAATCATACATCTAATTTAACATGCATGGATGACCAATCAACAAGGATTAAGCATAATAACAATGGAAAGCATATTCATTACAACAATCCATTAAAAGTCTACAATCTTAGCATAACTTCATAAATAATTCATCAATACCCTAAAACTAAAAAGTCTAGCCACTCATAACTTTAGACAACATGTTCAAGACAAATTTCAGCATAGAAAGAGCGTAAAGAAAGGAAAACTCTACTATAAGAAGCTCTTGATTGAGGAGAAACCGTCAAAACTTCCTTGATCTTCTCGTTGGGAACTCGAACGACACTAAACTCCCTTTCAAACTATTTTCTCTCTTCCTTGCAGCCAACTCACTTTTTTAGGCTCTGTATTGTGTTGTTCTCTCTACCTAGGGTTGCTGGAAACCCTTCAATTTATAGACTTGGCCGCCTAGATTTCTTTCCAAAATTGTAGATTTTTCAAATTAGGAAAGTTGGCGCCGCGTCGATATGAGATGGCGCTGTTGCATCATCGATTCCTACCCTCAGCGTTGTGTTGCAACACTGCACCAGTGCTGCTGCGCTTCTTGTATAGCAGCTCTTGCAAAAAAGCGCTGAGGTAGCGACGGGCTAGTGCCACGGTGTTGTCCTGTTTTTAGAGTTTTTGTGATTTTCTTCTCTTTTTCGCTTGATTTTGGCTCGGTTTGGATTTTTTGGTTTTCAATTCTTATTTTCTTTATGTTGACCCGAAAACCACTAGCAAACAAGTGAAATCTAATAAAAACTTCCTTAATTTAAGAGAATAAAAGGACTTTTCAAGCACTTTTTAGGGACAATCTAATTATATTCAGGCTGCCCATATGCCCTCTCTATTTCGTTCGGTATTGGGGACCATCTTTTGAAAATAAAACATGCTAAATCATTTCTAAACAGGAGTTAAACAATTCCTCAGAGTATTTCTCAAATAACATGCTTTTCACAAAGCTCGATATCATGCTCAAAATCATGTAAAAGCATGTTCAAAATCATATAAAGAAGCACATGCTTTGTCAAACTCAACTCATACCAGAAATCTCATATTTTGTGAATAAATCGAGCATTCTAGAAAATTGAGAGAATAAATCATTTTAAACGAAATTAAGTCACTCACAACTTGACCTGGGTTCTTAATGGGTTATATGTTTTCCCTAGCTCTTCTTGACCTAGAATAAATTAATTCCTTTGTCAATATCCTTAAAATTTCCTTCATGGCATAATTTAAGTCATTTTAGCTCAAAAGGGTCACAGACAAGCAAAAATTAGCCAAATTGTCCAAAAGTGAAAAACTGCCCCTAGGCATGTCCAACAGCCCTGCAGCAAGCTCACCCAGCGGACCTAACCTCAAATGAGCGGCAAACCTCGCATAGTACACTGCCCTGCACGCCCAGCCACTACCTCACACACACTGCCCCTCGTGGGCAGCAGTCCCCGCACATACACTGTCGAAATAACCTCAAAAAAGGCAGCGCGTGTGCGCATTTGCATTGACTATCTACGTCATTCGCCTCAGCGAGACCAACGAGACTTGTCTCACTCAACTTTTACACGCACGTAGCGGCACCAGAGAGACTTATCTCCTCCTACATCCTGCACATTGACAGCAACACCTCTCGCGTACTCTCGCACGACTAGTGGCGTGTCAGCCCGCCTCCTAGGTGTCCAAAACACGTTGAAATAACCTCAAAGGATTCTTACCTTCAGCCACTGCCTTAGCTTACCTGCACGAACAACTCCTTAAAAATGCACCGGCAAACTAAAAAATATTGTCTTCATTTCCAGTTGCCAAAAGTAATGTTTCTAGCCAAAATTGGACTTTGCTTCCTTTCAAAATCTTGTAGATAATTGTCTTGGCTAGCTTACCTCAAAATTTCAGCCTCGAACTCCTCTTCTTCCGCCAGGTATAACTAAATCTTCCCGCTTTTCTCTAGTTTACTTGATAGCCAGAGCAAGCTTGAGTTTCTGATGGAATTTGAGTCCTTCCTCAAGGAGTTTCTTTCCGACAGCCTTCTCAGTAAAACTTGACTCAATTTAGGACAATTTGGTCAAAGAAAAATGCAAATAGCATGAGTGGTTTGTATACACCAATCTCATCTGTCAGACCCTTCTATTTTATAGACTCCACAGAAATTTGCATACAAACTCCTAGCTCGCCACCTCATGCTTGCATGCAAGCCGATGCCACACTTAACCTCAATTTGGCACCTAGTCTTGCTTGCTTAACACTTAAGTCTAGGATTTATTTAATCAAGAAGGAAGTCCCCCTTGGCCGACTTGAACGCCTAGCTTGGACATATAGCCACCATGCGTCAGCCTCATAGGCCTTCTTAGACGCATAGCCTCAACACATCACCTCCTCTTACTAACCTCAACCAACATAGCCACGCTCATGAACGCATAGTCCAACTTGCCCCACAAGCAACACATTAAACCTTCAATCAAACTCACCATCATGGATGCATGCCTCAAGCAAGACACATCACACCTTCTCTTGGTGGCTCGGCTACTCAAAGTCTCCCACACTTAGCCATCCTTCTTGTCGGCCACACACCACCCGACTACTCCATGTCAAGGACTCTCGGCCACCTCCATCTCAACTACCCGCCTACTTGCTTACCATCTTCCCAAGGATATTGAGAATGAGAGTAGGGCTTACAATTCACCACCTCCTTATAAGGATTTCATCCTTGAAATTCAGTAGGCTGTTAGTTCCTTAAAGACAAGTGCAAATATTTCTTGATCATTTTTTCCTTGGTTTTCCAAGTAGCTTCTTTAACACTATGATTTCTCCAAAGCACTTTAACCAATGGAATCACTTTAGTGCTCGACACTTGATCCTTTTTGTCTAGTATTTGGACTGGTTCTTCCTCATAACTCAAATCTTCCTTCAACTTTTGGTTGTACTTCTAGTACATGAGTAGGATCGGGAATGTACTTCCTCAGCATTGGGACATGAAATACGTTATGAATCTTGAACATCTTCATTGGCAAGGTCAGTCTATAAGCTACTGGTCCAACCCTTTCCAAAACTCATAAGGTCCAATATACCTCGGACTTAGCTTCCCTTTCCTACCAAACCTTAAAACTCCCTTCCATTGCAACAATTTCAGAGAAACCTTATCACCGACTTCAAATTCAAGATCTCTTCTTCGGTTATCCGCATAACTCTTCTGTCGATCTTGAGCTGCCTTAAGATTCATCTTAATTATTTCCACCTTCTCTGTAGTAATTTGTACAATCTCTTGTCCGACTAGTTTCCTTTCTTCAATCTCACGTTAGCATACTGGTGTCCTACATGGTCTACCATACAAAGCTTCATACAGAGCCATACCTATGCTCGACTGATAGCTATTGTTGTAAGCAAATTCCATTAATGATAAATACTCATTTTAGCTACCCTTAAATTGCAAGGCACATCCTCAACGCATATATTCCAAGATTTGGATCATCCTCTCAGACTGCCCATTAGTCTGGGGAAGAAAAGTTGTACTAAATTGTAACTTAGTTCCTAAGGCTTGTTGCAACCTTACCCAGAACTTAGAAGTAAACCTGGGATCTCTATATGATACAATAGATACTGGAACTCCGCATTGACTTACAATCTTATCCACATACATTTAGGCTAGCTTATCTAATGTATAGGTTGCCTTAATGAGTAAGAATCGTGTTGTCTTCGTCAATCTATCTACAATTACCCAAACTCCATCAATTCTCATTGAAGTCTTTAGCAGCCTGAATAGAAAATTCATTGTGACATGCTCCCACTTCCATTCAGGTACAGGGAGTGGATTCAACAATCCCGCTGGCTTCTGCCTTTCAGGCTTAACTTCTTGACAAATTAAACACCTTACCACATACTCAGCTATCTCTCTCTTCATACCTGGCCACGAATAGAAATCTCTTAATGTCATATATATCTTAGTACTGCTAGGATGCATAGCATAAGTTGAGCTATGTGCTTCTTCAAGAATCGCTTGCCTAACTTTAGTATCCTTTGGCGTATACATTCGACCATGCTTAACTAGTGCTCCATTGGGTTGCAATTCGAAATCTACCCTTTGCGAGGCCTTCACTTCTTCTATTAGCTTTCTAATCTCAGGATCTTCCAACTACTTCTTTATCACCTAATCAACTAACTTAGGCCTCAACTGAAAATGTGCCAACAATGCTTCATCACTAGCTACACCTAATGTAGTAGCACCACTTCGAAATTCTTTGAGTAGAATAACTTTTATAACACTTAGAGAAGTTGTATCACCCTCGAATTTTCGACTTAATGCATCAGCCACTACATTTACTTTACTTGGGTGATACTCGATGGTACAATCATAATCTTTGATCAACTCCAACCACCTTCTTTGTCTCAGTTAAGCTCCTTTTGATCAAAGATATACTTACGACTTTAATGATCTGTATAGATATGATACCTTTCTCTAAATAAGTAATGTCGCCATATCTTTAACGCTAACACGACTGCAGTTAACTCCAAGTCGTGAGTAGGGTAGTTATTCTCGTGGGGTCTTCACTATCTTGAAGCGTAGGCTATTACTTTTCCTCTCTACATCAACACACAACCTAACCTATAACAAGAAGCGTCGCAATAAACTTTAAACTCCTTACTCGACTCCGGAAGTGCTAAGATAGGTGTGGACACCAATCTTTTCTTTAACTCTTGGAAACTTTGCTCACATTTATTGTCCTACTCAAACTTAGTATTCTTCTTTGTTAAACTTGTAAGTGGCAAAGCTAACTTTGAAAATCCTTCAACAAATCTTCTGTAGTATCCTGTCAAACCTATGAAACTATGGACCTCTGTTACAGTCTTAGGTCGTTCCCACCTGACTATGATTTCAGTCTTTTGGGGATCCACGCTAACTCCTCTAGTTGACACCACATGGCCTAGGAACATCACCTGTTCCAACCAAAATTCACACTTGCTAAACTTGGCATACAACTTCTGTTTCCTCAAAGTCTTCAAAACTATCTTGAGGTGTTCAACATGCTTTTCTCTATCTCTCGAATATACTAGGATATCATCTATGAATACTATAACAAATTGGTCCAAATAAGGATGGAATATCCTATTCATAAGATCCATGAACGCCGCTGGTGCATTCGTCAAACCAAAGGGCATTACTAGGAACTCATAATGTCCATACCTTGTTCTAAAAGCTATCTTAGGTACATCAAATTCTTTAACCTTTAACTGATGGTACCCAGATCTTAAATCTATCTTAGAAAATATAAAGGCTCCTATGAGTTGGTCAAACAAATCATCTATACGAGGTAATGGATATTTGTTGCGTATTGTTACCTTATTCAACTGACGGTAATCAATACATAACCTCATAGCACCATCCTTTTACTTAACAAACAGCACAGGTGCTCCCCATGGGGATGCACTTGGTCTAATATAACCCTTATCCACTAACTCTTGCAATTGCACCTTTAACTCCTTTAGCTCTGTAGGTGCCATACAATAGGGTGCCTGAGAAATGGGTCTTGTTCCTGGTACTAGATCTATAGTAAATTCTACTACTCTATCAGATGGCAAACTTGGCAATTCTGTGGGAAACACGTCCAATACTCCTGTACTACTGGCACATCCTCTGGTTTTAGCCTTTCTGTCTTAACTTCAATCACGTGTGCCAAATATGCTTCACAATCTTTACTCATCAATTTCCTAGCCTTCACTGCAGAAACTAAACAAGTAGGGAGAATCTTCCTTTTTCCCGGAAAAACTACTTCAACCCCATCTGGTTTTACAAATTTAACTTCTTTCTTAAAACAATCTACATTGTGATATCTTCACCAGAAGTCCATACCCAAAATAATATTAAATTCTACCAATTCTAGGGGTAAAAGATCAGCTAACAAAGCTACTTTATCAATTACCAATTCACAATCACAATAGACATGCTTTATTGTTACAGAATTACCAACAGGGGTATGTACTAATAATGTATCAGGCAAAGGCTCTAATTTCCTATTCACATACTTAGTAAACATATGAGAGATATAGGAACGCGTAACTCCAGAATCAATTAATACACAAGCATGCTTAGAATAAATAGTAAGCATACCGATCACCATGTCTGGAGTCTCCTTAGCCTCTTGTTGAGTCATAGCATAAGTTTTTCCTTGTTGTTTAGGCTTTCCTACCCGGCCTCTCTGTATACCACTTCATTCACCAGCACCGTTTCGTGTTTTAGCTAGTTCACCATCTAGGACACAGTCCTTTGCTCCACTCCACTTCCCAATCTTAACGGAGGATGATCCCTCTTGAAATGACCTTGCTGACCACAATTAAAGCAAACTCCAGTTCCTTTTACACACTTACCAGCGATACCTTTCACATATACTACACAATGGTTTCCTAGCTGCACTGGCAACTGACTCACTAGGTGCTTAAAATACGAACCACTTGGGGGTTCTGAAGTATAAGGAAACTTCCTCCGACTTTGTCTTGAACCACCACCTCTAGGTCTTGAAAATTATGATCCCCCAGATCGAGCTTTAAAACTTCTATTACCAGAAACATTGGGTATAAACCGTCTACTCTCACATCGGTGAGACTGCTTCCTAGACGTACCCCATACTTTTCCCTCTCCAAATCTTCCCCTATTGCCTTCCCTCTTAACATTCTCAGCTGCTATATTCCTTTCAGCTCTCAATGCAGCTTCAATCAATTGTGTGAAATCTGTCCACACACTAATTGTAACTGAAGTACGAATTTAGCTTGCAAGCCCTCTGCAAAATACTTGCACCTATCAGCTTCATCTTTCATAAGTTTCAGAGCGTACTTGGCTAGCTTTGTGAACTTCTTCTCGTACTACATTGCAGTCATGTCCCCTTGCACCAATCTTAAGAATTCATACCTCCTCTCGTCACAGTATGTCTGTGGGTAATATTTTTCTTGAAAAGTCTTCTTAAAGTCTACCCACGTCAGAGGATCTGTACCAATTCCTCTATTTTCCACCAACTTCCACCAATCCTTTGCTTCTTTCTGAAGCATATAAGTAACCAAGTCAAGTTTTCTCTCTTTAGGACAACACATGACCCTGAAGCATTTCTCTATTTGATTTAGCCACACATCGACATTTGCGGGATTAGTAGTACCCTCAAATATCTGAGCTTCTAAGGCTTTGAACCTCTTGATCCCATACTTCCTCTCGGGATCTCCCTGAGCTGTTTCAATGCTAGTAGCCAACCATTACGCTATTCTATTAAAATTTTGATCTTTCATATTTACCTTAGGGTTATTAGAATCTCCCTTTGAACCTTCTATAGAGTCACTAGTAGCGTGCGATGTTCCGACGTCTGCTTGCCTACCTCGTCTGGTCTGTCGGGGCATGTTTCCTATAATACAACATGATATTAATATTCTAAAGACCCAACATGCTCCTAACTACTATGCATGACCTTACTTCCCAAAATCTTATGCTTTGACACCAACTTGTCACACCCCCTCCCGAGTTATCCTCTTAACTCGAAAAGAGACATGACGACGACAGACATTAATCCTTTACAACATCTACTGTCAACTTAACTCTCCTCATATCCTTACCAAGTTCCTAATAATAGTTTATATTCACATCTAGGCCATACGCAATAATCTCAAAATTAAACTTTTATAATAATAACAACAAAGTTTTTACACATTTCCACCACTCCTTAGACCCCAATACGTACAATGTTAGGTCTAAGTTTAAATATTTACAAAGTTCAAACTAAGAAGCAGATTTAGACGAGTTTGACGAGTAGACTAAGCACCCCGGTTCCGTTCACTACCTAGAAAGTAAAAAACATTTGAAAACATGAGCTAGGTTGCCCAATGAGTGACAAGTTTAGAAAACTATGCTTGGATTAAAAGCTCAACGAAATCATGCATGATAATCAAATAGTAAGGCTTTTGAAAGCTTATAAACATTTGTATATTTTGGAAGATTTTCCCTTAGTTGAGGCGGAGTAAACTCAACATTGCTCAACGTCGAAAACAACCTTAGTTAGGGTGAAGTAATCTTAGCACACTCAACGTCGAAAATAACTTTAGTTGGGATGGAATGATCTCATCATACTCAACATTGAATAACCTTAGTTGTGTGGAGTAATCTCAACACAATAACGTCGAATTTTCCTCTATGTGCACATAGGAATTATAACCCAGGTTGCCCATGTACTTTCTCTAGTGCTTTAGTACCAAGGTCCCAATATTAAGGTTGCCCATTTGCCTTCTTTATGTCCTTCACACTGGGGACCATCTATTGTATTCAGATTGCCCATATGCCTTCTCTATGTCCTTCAGCATTGAAGACCATCTTTTGAAAATAAAGCATGCTAAATCATTTATAAACACGAGTTAAACAATTCCTTTGACTATTTCTCAAACAACATGCTTTTCACAAAGCTCGATATCATGCTCAAAATCATGTAAAAGCATGTTCAAAATCATATAAAGAAACACATGCTTTATCAAACTCAACTCATGCTAGAAATCTCATATCTTATGAATAAATCGAGCATTCCAGAAATATTAAGAGAATAAATTATTTAAACGAAATTAAGTCACTCACAACTTGTCCTCGACTTTTAGTGGGTTCTTTGTTTCCTCTAGCTTTTCCTGACCTGGAATAAATTAATTCCTTTGTCATAATTTAAGTCATTTTAGCTCAAAAGGGTCACCGACAAGCAAAAAACTAGGCAAACTGTCCAAAAGTGAAAAATTGCCCCTAGGCTTGTCCAACAGCCTTGCAGCACGCTCATCCAGTCGACCTAACCTCAAATGAGCGGCAAACCTTGTATAGCACACTGCCCCGCATGCCTAGAGCCTCGCACACACTGCCCCTCATCGGCAGCAGTCCCCACACGTCATGCACCTTAGCAAGACTAGCGAGACTTGTCTCGCTCAACTTTTGTATGCACGTAGCGGCACCAACGAGACCTATCTCACCCCCATAGCCTGCACACCAATAGCAACACCTCTCGCTCACTTTCGCACGACCAGTGGCGTGTCGCCCCGCCTCCTGGGCATCCAAAACAAGTTTAAATAACCTTAAAAGATTCTTACCTCCGACTAATGTCTTAGCTTGCGTGCACGCACAGCTCCTTCAAAACACACCTAGTAGCCTAAGAAATATTGTCTTCACTTCCAGCTGCCAAAAGTAATGTTTCTAGCCAAAATAAAACTTTTCTTCCTCTTACAAACTTGTAGATAATTGTCTTGGCTAGCTTACCTCAAAGTTTCAGCCTTAACTCTTCTTCTTTTGCAGAATATCACTAAATCTTCCTGCTTTTCTCCAATTTACTCAATAACCGAAGCAAGCTTGAGTTTATGATGGAATTTGAGTCCTTCCTCAAGAAGTTTCTTTCTGACAGCCATCTCAGTGAAACTAGACTTAATTTAGGACAAGTTGGTCGAAGAAAATCGCAAATAGCACGAGTGGTTTGTACACACCAACCTCATCTGCCGGACCCTTCTATTTATAGACAACACAAAAATCTGCATGCAAACTCCTAGCTTGCCACCTCATGCTTGCATGGCAAGCCGATGCCACATTTAACCTCAATTTGAAACCTAATTTTGCTTCCTTAACACTTAAGTCTAGGCTTTGCTTAGTAAAACAAGGAATGGTGGACGTATCCTTTGGGCAAGAACTCTTCACGCATCCTTTTAAGGTTAGTTGGCTACCTTTCTCGGCTACCCATGCACATAGCCCCCCTGGGCTAACTTGAACGCCTAGCTTGGATGCATAGCCACCATGCGTCAGCCTCATAGGCCTTCTTGGACGCATAGCCTCAACGCATTACCCCCTTTTACTAACCTCAACCAACATAGCCACACTCATGAACACATAGTCCAACTTGCCCTACAAGCAACGAATCAAACCTTCAACCAAGCTCACCATCATGGACGCATGCCTCACCAAGCAAGATGCATCACACCCTCTCTTGGTGGCTTGACTACTTAAAGTCTCCCACACTTAGCCACCCTTCTTGTGGGCCACACACCACCCGACTACTCCATGTCAAGGGCTCTCGGCCACCTCCACCTCAACTATCTGCCTACTTGCTTACCATCTTCCTAAGGATATTGACAATGAGAGTAGGGCTTACATGTGGGCTCGCTTGGATTAAATTTGGGAAAGGAGAAGATAATTTTTTTTTTTTTAGAGTTGCTAAAAAGGAAGAAGAAGAGAATTTGTAGAGATTTACTTCTTTTTTACCTCCTTCTTTGTCTTCGTTGTTGTGAATCATATATATAGGGAGAGATGTATTTGTGGGAGTTGTCACACCCGCTCCCGAGTTACCCTCCTAACCCGAAAAGAGACGTAAAGACAGCAGACATCGACTCCTTACAACATCTATTGTTACTTAACTTCCCAAGCACAACTCAACAAAGCATAAATTTATAACTCACATCCATGCCACAAATGGTAATCTAAAAATAAACCTTTATAAAATTAACAACAAAGTTTTATACATAATTGATAAGCAGTTGAAAAGTGCTTTCTATTCTCTCAAATTAAGGGAGTTTATACTAGATTTCACTTGTTTGTTAGTGGTTTTCAGGTTAAAATGAGGAAAATTAGAAGAAAATACCAAAAGATCAAAACCGAGCAAGAATACAATGAAAAAGAGAAGAAAATAACAAAGTTGCCAAAATTGGGGTAGCGCCGCAGTGCTAAAAACCGAAAGTAGGTCTACGCATCATAGCCGCAGCGCCGCAACACTCTCTTTTCTAATTTGGCAGCGCTGCGGCGCTATAGACCAGCGCCACGACGCCCGTTTCTTTTTTTTTTTTTTTTTTTTATAAAAATTGTATTTTTGGAAAGTTTTCTTGGGCGGCCAACTTTATAAATTTGGGGTTTCTAGTAGCTCTAATCAATAAAAGCACGAAATTACAGACCAAAAGTAGTCACAAGAAGGAAAGAATTGAGTGAGAGTTCATAAAAGAGTTTAAAGAGTGAGTTAGTTGCAAGGAAGAGGAAAAGAGTTCAAGAGAGTCGTGGTACCGTTCGAGTTCTGACGTGAGAGCCAACGAGATTGTGACGATGCTACCTCAATCAAAAGTCCCTTTTCAGTAAAGTTTCCATTTCTTTACACTCTTTCTTTGTTTATATTGTTTGAACATATTGATTCAAGTTATGAGTGGCTAAACTCTTTAGGTTTAGGGTTAAGATGAATTGTTTATGAATTCATGTTGATATTGTAGACTTTCATGGTTTTGTTGGAATGATTATGCTTTTCATTGTTATTGTGTTTAATTCTTGAGAATTGGTCACCTTCACATGTTAGGTTAGATGCATGATCGAGAGATTGTATGTTTAACTTGATATATAACAATGAATTGTTGTTAATCTATCACGAGAGTAGTTAGGTTGACAATAAAAGTTGTTAAAAACTATTCTTAATGCCATGTAATTTGTATTAGTTTCAAGAGGTTAGTAATCAATTGAGTTGCATGAGAAAGGATTATTTTTGAGAGAAAATAACTTGGAATTAAGTTTCTAGACTTAGGCATATGAATTACAATAAAATCCATGAATTTTATAATATTGCATGATGAAATAAACAATGATTCATTACCCTATAACTCTCTTTGACTCTTGTGTTTCTCACTTTATTACTTTCCTTATTTAGTTTATATTTTCCATAAATCACAAATTTAATTCCAATCCTCAAATAAAATTGATTCAACTCTAGAATAGGTAAGTAACTTTAACCTTCATAATTGGATCCTCAGTGGAACGATATTCAAACTTTACCATCTTATATTATAACTTGACCCGTACACTTGCAGTTAACACTTAAAGTGGCGCAACCAAGATTTTGGCGCCGTTGCCGATGATCCAAAGAACGGTTTTTGTTATTTAATATTCATTAGAATTGATAGATCTTAATTTAAGGTATATATTATTTGGTTGATTATTAATTTAATTTAATTTTATTTAATTTTATATTTTCCCTTTTTTTGTTGGTTTATGCCTTGAGAAAATACTAATATTCTCCCTCTTGATCTCGAGATTGAAAGGACGTGTAGAAGAAACCTAAGGGTTCAACACAATCACATCGAGGAGATGGTGGAGGAGATACCAAAGGCAATTCGGGACTACTTCCAACACACATTACCAGCAAATCAACCCGGCATCATGAATATACCCATCAAGCACCTACGGTCTTTCTTAGAAATATGCAGAACAATAAAAATGAATGGTGTTTCTAACGATGTAATTAAACTAAGACTTTTTCCTTTCTCTTTACAGGATTGTGCAAAGGATTGGTTGGAAACCATACCTCCGAATAGCATCGCCACATGGAAGATCTTAGCTCAAGCTTTCTTGAACAAATATTTCCCACCTGCTAAATCTCAAAGACTAAGGACGGAGATTGGAACATTCCGCCAACTTGAGGATGAACAACTATATGAGGTTTGAGAGAGGTATAAGGATCTCTTGAGAAGATGCCCTCAACATGGTTACCTGGATTGGTTGCAAATTCAACGCTTCTACAATGGATTAACAAGCTCAACCAAATCAAATCTAGATGCAACAGCCGGAGGCTCAATTTTTCCAAAGAATGCTTAAGAGGCGTATACCATACTATAAGACTTAGCCACTACATCGTACAATTGGCCATGTGAACGGTCTTTTTCAATCATCCCAAAAGCCACCAAATGATATGAGATGGACGA
The DNA here is from genome assembly GCA_031780015.1 of Citrullus colocynthis. NCBI lineage: Eukaryota > Viridiplantae > Streptophyta > Magnoliopsida > Cucurbitales > Cucurbitaceae > Citrullus > Citrullus colocynthis. The sequence continues at coordinate 1,015,943 of QLSR01000054.1, forward strand.
GGTAAGTTCTCTAGAAGCTCAATTGGCTTGTCTCACTAATGCTTTATCTAAATTATCTCAAGGAAGCCAAGCTCAAGCAAGTCCACCATCAATAACTTCCCTTGCGGCCATGGCAAATCAACAAGAGCCTAGTGAGTTAGAAGTGGCCAATTATGTAGATAGAGGACAATACCGAGGTCAACAATAACTTCCGACTCACTATCATCTCAACTTGAGGAATCACGAGAACTTCTCATATGCAAACAACAAGAATGTGTTGCAAGCACCTCAAGGATTCAATGGAGAGGCGAATGCAAAGACATCATCACTAGAGGACATAATGCTTGACTTTGTCAAAGAGTCAAGATCAAAGACAACCACATTGGAGAATTTGGTCCAAGCTATAGCAAGCACTGTTCAAAACCAAGGTAAGACAATTCAAAACTTGAAGGTTCAACTTAGTCAAATGGCCATTTCCCTCCAAACAATGCAAAAGGGTAAGTTCCCTAGTTGCCCCGAGAGAAACCCAAAGGAGGAATGGAAGACCATGACTTTGAGGAGTGGGAAAAAACTGTCCACTCCCTTGATCAATGATGAAGATGATGAGCTTCCACAAGAAGAGAATGAAGACATCATAGAGGATGTTCCACCAAAAGAGAGTGCATCTAAGGAAAAGGAGAAATCAAAGTCAAATATAGGGAGTACTTCTAGCTCTACTTCTTTTATTCCTAACACTTTACCTTTTCCTAAAAGATTTCAAAAGAAAAAGACTGATTCTCAGTTTTCTAAATTCTTAGACATACTCCAAAAGTTGGAAATTAACCTTTCTTTTGCAGAGGCATTAGAACAAATGCCTAAGTATGCCAAGTTCATGAAGGATGTGTTGTCTAAGAAGAAAAGGTATGGAGATTACGAAATGGTTGCACTAACCAAAGAATGTAGTGCGGCACTACAAAGGAAATTGCCTCCAAAACTAAAGGATCCAGAGAGTTTCTCTATCCCTTATCATTTAGGCAATAATAAGGTTACTAAAGCACTTTGTGATCTTGGAGCTTCTATTAACTTAATGCCTTTATCCATGTTTAGGAAGCTCAACGGTGGAGAGGTGCAACCAACTACCATATTCTTACTTTTGGTTGATCGATCCTTTGTTCATCCCTACGGCATTGTAGAGGATGTCTTGTTCAAGGTAGACAAGTTTATCTTCCCAGCGGACTTTGTGATATTAGACATGGAGGAAGATGCTGAAGTCCCCATAATCCTTGGGAGACCTTTCTTGGCTACCGGAAGGGCCCTCATCGATTTGCAAGATGGAAAGCTCACATTCTGTCTTAACGATGAAGAGGTGACATTTGACATCTATAAAGCCCTTAAGCATCCGGATGTAGAAAGGTATGAGTATCATGAGCCAAGCACAAAGGTAACATTGCCTCTCTCTTCTAGTAAGAACTCTATGCATGATAAGCCTTCTTTGAATGGTAAGACTAATGGCATGCTTAATGTTAAATTAGAAAATTCTATGAAGCACATTTTTAGTTGTGATAATTATCCTAGTTCTTTTTGTATGCCTCTCAAACCTATAATGAATTATGAACAAATCATGGAGAAGCATGTAATGGTGAGTCCGGTAAATTCTAAAAATAATGACTCCTTAATGATTATTGACTACATTAGAAAAGATGATGTGCAACTTGATAATGATTTGTTGACTAACTCACTAAATGCTAATGAATATGTTTGTGAGTGTCAATGTGGGCGAATACTAAAAGTTGTAGGTGATCCAAAGTATGAAAGGAAGAAACCACCTTGGGATCCACCATGACTCGTGAGCCCTGTCTAGTTAGAAGACGTTAAACCAAGCGCTTGTTGGGAGGCACCCAATTTTATTGCTTTATTTAGTTTGCTTTTTTTTCCTTTTATTTTCTTTTCAATCAATCTTTGAGTTACTCATATGCTTTATCTCTCAGGATCTTGGTTTATCACATAAAGTACTCCTTACACCAAACTTGTTTGGTGGCTTCCCGCTTGCTCTCAGGCTTTTTCTTTCTTTGTTAAATGCTCTTATGCATTGGGGACAATGCATGATTCTAAGTTTGGAGTGGGAGGTGTCACTCGTACTTTTGTGTGTTTTCTTATCCTGCTATGCATGTTTGTGAAATTTTAATGATCATATGCATGTTAATTTTGAAAATTTTTGAAAATTTTGGAGCTTTTAAAGCTAATGGGAATGCTGTTTTTGATTGTGTGCCTTGACGCTGATTGCCCAGTATAAGATTTGAATTTGCATGATAGATGACTTATTGTGAAAACAGAATAGCATTATCTTGAGTTAACTTCATTTAAGTCCCTCTTAAAATCTCCCATATTCTTGAGCACGTAGCCACTGTAATTTAGAATCTTTAAATGAAAAAAGAATTAGGTTGGGTGTATTTGGTTGTCACTCCCAAAGGCACCATCGGTTAGAGAGTGAAAATATATGATAGTTTGTAATCTTAGACTAAGGAAAAAGAAAAGAGCGTACATGCCTTTGGAAAAAGAAGAAGTGCACACACAAATATATGAGCTTCATTTGCTTATCTTTTTAAATGTTAAACTTGTAATGAGTATGCATGGATGGGGGTAAAAAGTGCTTCCCTTGCTTTGATTAGTAAGGACACTTGGGAATTGACTAAGTACGAGTCCCTACAGTGAATGTGTGAAAGCTAGTGCCCCTAGGTAAAAGAATGCAAGTTTAGGGCCCATGAAAAAAAAAAATATATATATATATATATGATTGAAAGGCACCTTAGTGGACATATTACTCACTTGAAATGTATAAATGCTTGAAGATTGTTGCATGAGCTAGAGTAGGGGGAAAACTATAGAAGCTCTCTTAAGTACTAATTTGAGTTCTAGCTTTTTAAATTGAAGGAGGCTTGCACACATGGGAGATAGCAAGATTTGGCTTTGAATGATTATAATAATATAGATATGCTTGAATGTTTCTACTTAAGCTCTAAATGCTATTCTCTAATACATAAGTCAATTGCACAGTTCCTCATCTAAACTTCCTATTATTTGATTCTATTCTTTGCTCGAGACTAGCAAATCTTTAAGTTTGGGGTGGAACACCACTCTCTTAAATCCCAATATGTACAATGCTAGGTCTAAGTAAAAAATATTTACAAAGCTCAAACTAAACAACAGATCCAGACGAGTTTGACAAGCAGGCTTAAGCACCTTGGTTCTGCTCGCTACCTGAAAAGTAGAAAAACATTTGAAAGCATGAGCTAGATAGCCTAGTGAGTAACAAGTTTTGAAAAACTATTTCTGGTTTAAAAATTCCATAAAATCATGCTCGTCATTCAAATAGTGAGACATTGAAAGCTTAAAACGTTTGTATATGCTTAAAAGATTTTTCTTAGTTGAGGCGGAGTAATCTATACGCTGCTCAATGTCGAAATCAACCTCATCATATCCAATGTTGAATAATTTCAATACCACAGCGTCAAATCTCCCTCTATGTGCACATAGGAATTATAATTCAGGCTGCCCATATGTCTTCACCAAGTCCATCGGAATTGGGAACCAATTCAGGTTGTCCAGATGCCTTCTCCTAGTTCTTCGGCATTGGGAACCATATTCAGGCTACCCATATATCTTCACCAAGTCCATCGACATTGGGGACAATTCAGGTTTCTTAGATGCCTTCTCCCAGTTCTTTGGTATTGGAAACCATATTCAAGCTGTCTAGATGCCTTCTCCCAGTACTTCAGCATTGGAGACCATATTCAAGCTGCTCATATGCCTTCACCAAATCTTAGGGGTGTTCAACTGACCCGACAACCCGAACAACTGGGACTACCTAACCCGAATAATAAGGGTTGGGTTGGGTTGGGTTAGTTTAAAATTTGGGTTGGGTTGGGTCTCGGGTTGCAATTTTGAAAATTTAAGTTGACCCAACCCAACCCGAATTTCTAATATTAATATTATATATATATATATGTATATGTATATATATATATATTAGTTTAAGTTAGCGTTAAGAACTATTTTATATTTTTTTTTCCTTGGATCAATGTATTTTATACTTTATCTTGGATAAATGGATATGTCAATTAGTGTTTCATTGATATGCCAATGTGTTTTACCAAAAAATAGGGGGAAAAGAAAAGAAAAAAAACACACACACACAACCCGACAACCCAACCCAAACCCCCCCCCCCCCAACCCAAATTTTAAAGGTTGGGTTGGGTTAGGTTGGGTACCCTATTCGGGTTATTTGGGTAGCCAACCTGACCAACCTGAATTTTCTGGTTGGTCCAAAAAAAACCCCCAACCCAATCGTGTACACCCCTACCAAGTCCATTGGCATTGGGAACCAATTCAGGCTGCTCAGATGCCTTCTCCTTGTTCTTCGGCATTGAAGATCATATTCAGGCTGCCTAGATGCTTTTTCTCAATACTTTGGTATTGGGGACCATTTTTAAATAAAAACATGCTAAATCATTTACAAACACGAGTTTAAACAATTTCTCAGAATTTTCAGAATATTTTCAAATAGCATGCTTTTCACAAATTTTGTTATTTTAGAGCATCATGCTCAAAACTATGCAAAAACATGTTTAAAATCATACTAAGGAAATACATGCTTATCAAATTCAACTTATGTCAGAAATCTCATATTTTCAGGATAAACCAACATTTATAAATATTGTGTTTATAAATAAATTAAAACGAATTTATGTCACTCACAACTTATCCTGAGCTCTTAATGGGTTATATACTTCCTCTAGCTCCTCCTGGCCTGGAATAAATAATCCATTTATCAAAATTCCCTTCATTGTATACCTCAAGTCATTTTAGCTTAAAAAGGCTTACCGACAAACAAAAATTAGCCAAAATGTCCAAAAATGGAAAACTGCCCTTAGGCATGTCCAACAGCCCTTGCAGCACACTCACTCAGCTAAAAGTAACCTCAAATGAGCGGCAAACCTCGCATAGCACGCTGCCCGCACGCCCAGCCGCTGCCTGGCACACACTGGCCCTCGTGAGTGGCAGTCTCTGCACAGCAACCATCGAAATAACCTCAAAATAGGTAGGGTGCACACGCATCTGCGTTGCCCACATAGCACGTCTTTGCGAGGTGAGCGAGATGCGTCTTGCTCAACACCTATGCACACACATCGCCACCCTCTGCACATCAAAGACACCTACCATGCCCCCACGGCTTGCACACAACACCAATGCATCCTGCCCGCAAGATGCACACCCGCATGGCCTGTGGCATGCTAGCTCGCCTCCTGGGCGTCCAAAACTTGTCAAAATAACCTCAAATGAATTTTCACCTTCGGCCACAACCCAAGCCTAACTGCACGCATAGCACTCCAAAACTCACTTGGCAGCCTCAAATCCACTGCGTTTACTTCTAGCTATTACAAGTAATATTCCTAGCAAGAATTAGAGTTTTTTTTCCTCTTACATGCTTGTAGATAAATGTCCTAACTAGCTTACCTCAAAATTTCAGCTTCTAATTCTTTTTCTACCATTAGATATCTTCAAATCTTCTTGATCTGCTCCAGGTTACCCGATAGCCAGAGCAAGCTCAAGTTTTTGATAAATTTCGAGTCTTTCCTCAAAGATTTTCCTTCTGGCAGCCCTTTCAGTAAAACTAGACTCAATTTGGGAGAATTTGGTTGAAGAAAATCACAAATAGCACTAGAAAATTGCACACATTGACCTTTTCAATTGACCCTTCTATTTATAGACTTTCCAAAATTCTACATGCGAACTCTTAGCTTGCCACCTTATGCTTGCATACATGCCCATGCCACACTTAACCTCAATTTGACACCTAATCTTACTTGCTTAACACTTAAGTCTAGGCTTTGCTTAATCAAGAAGGAATGATGCACGCATCCTTTTGAGGTTAGTTGGCTTCCTTTCTTGCCTACTACTGCTCACAACCCCCTTGGCCGACTTGCTTGGACACATGGCACCATGCGTCAGCCCCATAAGCCTTCTTGGACGCATAGCTTCCCAATGCAACCCCTTTACTAACCTCAACCAATGCTAGCCAAGCTTACAAATGCATCACCCTTCCTACTAAACTCAAACGCATAGCCAAGCTTGCCCAAAGCACCAACCTTCCTACTAACCTCAAACACATAGGCAAGCTTGCCGAACACACCAACCATCACCCATGGGCGTATGCGTCTTCAAGCCAACGCATCACACACTTGCCCAACACATCAACCCTCATGCTTGGGCTCGGCTACCTCCTAGCCAACCCTTCTTGCTGGCCACACTCACACACACTTAAGTCAAAGGCCCTCGGCCACTTCTCTCTCAACCATCCGCCTACTTAGCTTGCCATCACCCATGATATAAGTAGGGCTTACAGGAGTTATCAAATAACTCCCCACTACCTCAAGTGAATTAACTCCCTAATTCCTACTACATAAAGTGAAATAATTCCCAAGGGAGTTATTTCTAAATTTGAATTTCATTATATTAATTAATATAATTAAATTCAAATCATGTATTAATCCCATATAATATATAACCTATAGTTTATATATGAATCACATTCATATAATTAATATTTGAATCACATTCAAATATTTATTTCTATAAAAAAAAAAAACTTTATATTATAATGTATCACATACATTATATTAACTGTATCTAATACAATTAAATCCCTTTAATTAATATGAACAATTCAAATTAATCCAAAATTAATTTGATTCTCATTATTTCTTATTGAGCTAATGAAGAGATTTTATGGACCTATAGATTGAAACTCCAATGATACGAGATTAATTAATTAAACTCTTTAATTAAATTAATCTCCATTCATTAACTATCGATCACTCCACTAAGGACTGACAACTGCACTTTTTGCACTATAGATGTATTTCTATGTCCATTGGATATAACCAATCAATAGTGCGTTGACCCTTCGCAAATTACTCATAAGTATAGTTGGATCAAAATTACCATTTTACCCCTGTAGTGACATCTAACTCCTTAAGTACTATTGATTCTTCTAATGAATAATTAGTTATAGTCCAACTATAACCAAACTCCTCTTGGGCTAGGAGAGGGTGTGGTGCCACATTGTTCAAGCCCCAAATCAACCTTGAAGGGAGCAATTTCTCTACTTTCCCTAACAGTAGGGAATGAGTGAATTTCTTCTTGTGTAGCTACGTTCCCAGCTCCTCAATCAGATGAATCCCCAAAATGGTAGGCATATTAAGTCTGCAACCGAGCCACTTTCACCCATTGCAAATCAAAGGTTCGCCCTCATAGGCAAGAGTTCACAACACATTCAGGATTTAGGTCAAGTAAACTATGGTCATCCTGATGAAATGTAAGTCTCTTCTAGTAATGGTGTTATAAAGAGAGAGGTAACACTTTGTCGTCTGATCTTATACAAACTATTGTATAGAATACCCCCGCTCACATGTCTCCACATGAATGATCAAGCTCAGATCATTTGTAGCACTTTACAACACTTGTAACAACTAGAAAGTGGACCATATTCGTTGTGTCACCAAGATAAGGTACCCAACCTTATCCATCTACTACAGACCATTTAGGTTATTACTTAAACATGATCCACCTGTATATCTCTATATACATGTTTAAGTTACAGGCAATAACCTTGAATCTTAGTTTATTGGTTTTGGGTTAATGCAACTAAATGTCGAATAAAATAACATTTATTTTGTTAAATAAATAATCTGTTTATACAAATAAAACTTACAAACTATAAGACCACGAGATTTAAGGCATCAACCCCAACAATCTCCCACTTGTTCTTAGTTGGGGCGGAGTAATCTGAACACACTCAACATCAAATATCCTTAGTTGTGTGGAGTAATCTCAACACAATAACATCTATCATACCTCTATGTGCACATAGATATCATATCCTGGGTTACCCGAATACCTTCTTCGAGTTATTCAGTACCGGGTCCTATATATGAGATTTAGGCTACCCACATGCCTTTTCCAAGTCTTTCATCATTGGGGGCTATTTCTATACTCAGGTTACCCACATGCCTTCTCTGAGTCCTTCAGCATTGGAAACCATTCCTACATTTCGGCTACGCACATGCCTTCTCCGAATCCTTTAGCATTGGAAGCCTTTCTTTTAAAACATAACTCAAAAGTAACATGCTTTGGAAATAACATAATAAAAATTCACGAGTTATAACATTTCAACCTTTCACATATTCCTTAACAATCATCAAACTTCCATGAAAACAGAGATTAATATATAGCGTACCTTTTATAAAAACTCGGTTAACAACTAACATGCTGTGAATATTTCCGATGCAAAACCATAATATACATTTATATGGAAACACATACTTCTTTAAAGCAAATAAGCATCAGAGCACATTTAAAACCCATGAAAAGCATAAAGATAATAACATGTTTCCAAACAACGGTAAATAACATTAAAACTTTGTATAAAACATGCTTATTTAAATAAAATTGTCACTCACTACTTGTCCCGGGCTCTTAGTGGGTTATACGCTTTTCCTAGCTCCTCTTGGCCTGAAATAATACATTTCCCTTTATTAGATTTCCTAAAAATTTCTTTTTACATAGGAAACAAACCTTACACATTCATATTATTCACCACCGAGACCATACCACATAAAGAAAACCATCACCGAGACTATATTCCATGAAGAAATGCTCAATCGAGGCTATATTTCATTAAAGAGTTCACTAATGCACGAGATTTAAGCCATTAGCGAGACTAAAGCAGAGAAAACAAGCAAAAACCAACTATACTAACGAGACTGTGGACGAGCGAGACTAGCGAGATTTGTGAGACAAAATCGACCAGTGAGACCAGCGAGACTTGTCTCGCTCTCGCTCCTTCACGTTCCCAGTGTCGTCCAATTTTCAGCAAGACTCGCCTCTTTCTGCTGTTGTCTTTACTAATGCCCAGACTTCTAACTGTTAAAAGTTGCATTTCCAACCCGATTTAGAATTTCTTCCCTTCTACAAACTTATAGAGAAATATGTTTTCTAACTTACCTCAAAACTTCAGAACTTAACTTCTCTTTGTTCGTCAGATATTCCTAATTTACTTTGCCCTGCTCCAGATCACTCAGGAAATCCGTATCAGTCACTTCTATCAAATATTTAACATGTTTCTCTTCATATTCAGCTCAATAATCCTTCATAAGAGTTGTTAAGAATTGAGTTAACTTACTAACCTAAAATTTTCATCTTCAAACTCTGTCTCTTCAGCTCGATATTCATCAAATACTAGACCTTGTTCTGACTACACGACGACAATCAAACCTTGTGTTTAAGCTTCAACTACACCACGAAACCGACCAAAATTCTACACGAATTTTCTCTAGATATCTTCTTCTACCTCCCCTTGTCACTTAGCTGAAAGATGGAGTCGTTTGGGATTTTGGATAGTGAAAAATGTCGGCAACTCATGAGTTATTTTACTTAAACTTCACACTGACCCATCTCCACTTTCCTCTTTTTCCTTTTCCTTTTTCTTTTTCTTTTCTTTTTTTCTTCTTCTTCTCTTCGTCTTCTTTCTTTCTTCCTCTTCTTTAATAAATCCTCATTAATCCATAAATTCACAACATATTTAGTGTGTTTTTTCATTCAATATAATATATATCAATAATATCAATACCAAAATAATTAAAGTTCTAAGTTACATCGTTCTACCCCAGTTCGAATGATGGCTTTCTTCTCCAGTCTTTATATATTTTAATTGATATGTCAAAATAGACTCCAAGTTGAATTTATCTATTTTCAAGTTACCGAAAATATTCCCGACTTTCCTTCACTTCCCACTTCGCTTTACACAAGTGAAAGCAAATAAGTCCACCACCTATTACAAACTTAAGTTAAGTACTTAAAAACGAAAGTAGGGTTTACAATTTACCACCTCTTTACAAGAATTTCGTCCTCAAAATTCTGCGGACTGCTAGCTCCTAAAAAATGATGTGGATACTTCTTTATCATATGCTCCTTGGTTTCCCAGATAGCTTCTTCAATATCGTGATTCCTCCAAGGAACCTTGACCAACGGAATCACTTTGGTTCTCAGAATTTGTTCGTTCTCGTCTAACACTTGAACCGGTTCTTCTTCATAACTCAGATCTTCCTTTAACTCAATCGATTGCACCACAAGTACATAAGTCAGGGATATATTTCCTTAAAACTGAGACGTGGAATACGTTATGAATCTTGGACATCTCCATTGGTAAGGCCAACATGCTGCTGGTCCAACCCTTTCCAAGATCTCGAAAGGTCCAATATACCTTTGACTCAACTTCCCCTTCCTATTGAATCTCAGAACTCCTTTCTACGGTGAAAACTTCATGAACACTATATCGCCAACTTCAAACTCGAGATCTCTCCTCCCAGCATAACTTTTCTATCGATCCTGAGCTGCCTTAAGGTTCACTTTAATCATTTCCAACTTCTCTGTTGTAATCTAAACGATCTCTGGTCCCACCAGCTTCCTTTCTCCAACCTCTCCCCAGCATACTGGTGTTCTGCACGGTTTACCATATAATGCTTCGTACGGAGTCATACCTATACTTGCCTGGTAGATGTTATTGTAAGCAAATTCCATTAAAGACAAATGTACATCTTAGCTACCTTTGAACTGCAAAACAGAGGCTCGAAGCATATCTTCTAAAGTTCGGATCGTCCTCTCTGATTGTCCATCAGTTTGAGGATGAAAGGCGGTACTGAACTACAACTTGGTTCCTAAAGCCTATTGCAAACTCATTTAGAATTTAGAAGTAAACCTAGGATCCCTGTCCAATACAATAGTCACTGGAACTTCGTACTGATTTACAATCTTATCCACATACATCTGTGCTAATCTATCCAGTGTATAAGTTGCTTTAACCAGCAAGAAATGCGCTGTCTTAGTCAGTCTGTCCACAATCACCCAAATTTCGTCAACACCTGCTGGAGTTCTTGGCAATTCAAATAGGAAATCCATCATAACGTGTTCCCATTTCCACTCAGGACTAGGGAGTGAATTCAATAACCCTGCTGGCTTTTGTCGTTCAGGCTTTACCTACTGACAAACTAGACATCTTGCTATATACTCAGTTATCTATCTTTTCATACCTAGCCACTAGTAGAAACTCCGTAACGTTCTATACATTTTGGTACTACCAGGATACATAGCATAAGCTGAGCTATGTGCCTCCTCAAGAATCGCCTGTTTGACTTCTACATTCTTGGGCATCTAAATCCTACCATGTTTCAACAAGCGCCATCAGATCTAAGCTCGTAGTCCACTCTTTGCTGAGCCTTTACTTCTTTTATTAGTTTTTTAATCATAGGATCTTCTGACTACATCGTTGTGACATCATCCACTAGCTTGGGTCTCATCTGAAAATGTGCCAACAATGTCCCCTTATCAGTCACTTTTAATCTAACAGCAGTGCTTCTGAATTCCTTGAGCAAAGTAAGTCTTATAGCGCTTAAAGAACTCGTACCATACCTAGACTTCCTACTTAAGGCATCAGCCACAACATTCGCTTTCCCTAGGTGATAGTCAATAGTGCAGTCATAATCTTTGATTAGCTCCAACCACTTCCTTTGTCTCATGTTAAGCTTCTTCTGATCAAAAATATATTTTAGACTCTTGTGATCCGTATAAATATGACACTTTTCTCCATACAAATAATGTCGCCATAACTTTAATGCTAAAACAACTGCAGCTAACTCCAGATCATGAGTAGGGTAGTTACTCTCATGAGGTCTCAGCTGCATAAAAGCATAAGCTATTACTTTACCATTCTGCATCAACACACAGCCTAACCCTTGGCGAAAAGCATCACAATAAACTTCAAACTCTTTACCCGACTTCGGAAGTGCCAGGATAAATGCAGTCACCAATCTCCTCTTTAGTTCCTGGAGACTTTGCTCACATTTCACATTCCATTCAAACTTAGTATTCTTTTTAGTCAAACTAGTGAGTGGTAAAGCTATCTTGGACAACTCTTGAACGAATCTCCTGTAGTATCCTGCTAAACCCAAGAAACTACATACCTCTGTCACGGTCTTAGGTCATTTCCATCTGACTATAGCCTTAGTCTTCTGGGGATCTAAACTGACTTCAGCCACCACATGACCTAAAAACATGACCTGATCTAACCAAATCTCACATTTACTGAATTTAGCATTCAACTTCTTTTCTCTCAAGGTCTGCAAAACAGTCCTGACATGTTCAGCATGTTTTCCTCTGTCTCCAGAATACACCAATATGTCATTAATGAACACAATGACAAACTGGTCCAGCTAAGGATGGAAAATCCTGTTCATCAAATCCATAAATACTGCTTGTGCATTCGTCAAACCAAATGGCATCACCAAAAAAATTCGTAGTGTCCATACCTCGTTCTAAAAGTCGTCTTAGGTATGTCCAATTCTCTAACTTCCAACTGATGATACCCTGATCTCAGGTCTATCTTCGAGAACACCGAAGCTTCTCTGAGTTGGTGAAACAGATCGTCTATAAGAAGCAAATGGTATTTGTTATGTATTATTACCTTATTTAATTGGCGGTAATCAATACATAACCTCATGGTGCCATCTTTCTTCTTAACAAACAAAACTGACGCACCCCAAAGAGATACACTCGATCTAATGTATCCCTTGTCTACTAACTCCTGAAGTTGCACCTTCAGCTCCTTCAATTCTGCAGGTGCCATACGATATGGTGCCTGTAAAATAGGGGTTGTGCCAGGTACTAAATATATAGTAAACTCCACCTCTTTATCAGGTGGCAAACCAGACAACTCCTCAGGGAACACATCTAGATACTCCCGTACTACTGGCACATCTTCAGGTTTCAAATTTTGTGTCTTCATTTCAGTCACATGTGCCAAGTATGCTTCACAACCCTTACTCAACAACTTCCTGGCCTTTACTGCCGAGATCACACAGGTAGGAAGAATCCTCCTTCTTCCTTTAAAGATCACCTCAACCCCATTGGGCTTCACAAGTCTTACTTCCTTCTTAAAACAAGCAACATTAGCATGATACTTTGACAAGAAGTCCATGCCAAGAATAATGTCAAACTATATCAGATTCAGAGGTAACTGATCAACTAGTAGCACCACATTATCAATCACTAACTCGCAATCATAATAAGCATGCTCTAAAGTTACAGATTCACCAACAGGAGTATGTACTAACAGGGTATCAGGAAAAAATCTTAAACTCCTATTCATATGCAAAGCAAACTCATGGGATATGAATGAATGCATAGCTCCATAATCAATTAACACACTTTACTAATGAGTATAAGCATCAACCAGTACCAATCCCTGACTCTCCTCTTACTTACCAATTTAGCAGAACATCAGGGATAAATAAATACATTGCATCTGAGTTAATTAGACATAGATACTCTTAAGGCCAACATATATTGTGCTCGTCGTAATACTCAAAATCTCCTCAGCTACCTGTTGAACTATGTCATATTCTTCCTAACAGCTTTTGTTTACAAATTTGACAACCATGACTTACTTTGGTATTACATCCATCAATCTCTTCTTTTTAACTAGAGTTTCCTTTACTCTTATATAGTCTTAGTTAAATTTTAGAATTAACCCACTTTATACTAACTAATCATTGGATTATGATTCCTCTTCTGCAAGTCTCGCCCACACCACTTGCACATAACTAACCCATCAATTATAACTATCATAATTTATCCAACCTCAAAACTCGTTTCTCTTTCCAATACTAAAAACTCAATATAACGCTTATCCTGTAGTCATACCCAAGTTTACCACACCGTAGTAAACTAAACATACGACCTAGCATAACTCACACATGCCCAATGTCATCAAAGAACGTGCGGCCTTGCTAAGCTCGCACATGTTCAATGTCATCAAAGAACATGTGGTCCTGCTGAGCTCACACATATCTAGTGTCGTCAGCAATGGAGAACCCTGGGTAATGACTACATCGAAAATCTTCCTAAACCAGTACCCAACCTTAGCATATGTAATATCTATGGTACCTATAAATACTATGTCTCATAGGCTTTGAATTCTCCCGATCCCTACTCTTCTTTCGGGATCTTCCTCATACTATTTTAATATTATCAGTTAATCACTCAATTATCCAAACAAACATTTAACTTTTTACAAGATCACACCTGCTGGAAGATGATCAGAATTTTCCCTCAAACTTTCCTAAGCCTCTGGTAGCTTGCGAAGCTTATCTGTCTGCTAACAATAATTTCTCGCAATCCTACTATATTGCAACTCTCATACTTTGAACTTACAACATTCAAAGTTGTCACACCCCCTCCCAGATACCAACTTGTCACACCTCTTCCCAGATACCCTCTTAACCTAGGAGAAAGTGTGAGAACAGTAGACACCGAGCCTTTTACGGCATCCACTATCAACCTTATACCTTGACCAACACCTAATAAGCAGATATACACAATAATTGAACATTCAACTTTAACCAGGGTTAAGCTATCATACAAACGTTGATTTACATTCAAACTGATAATTACACAAGTTCACTAACCACTGCCCTTAACCCCCTATACGTACAACATATGTTTAAGATCAACTATTTACAATGCTCAAAATTCACAGACGCAAATAGTGGTAGGCCCAGACGAGTTGCTGTGTAGGCTAAGCATCCTAGACTCGCTCGCTACCTAGAAAACAGAAAAACGAGAAAGCATGACCTAGGTTGCCCAGTGAGTAATAATGCAAATCTGTATTCAATTTATAATAATAAATAAGCAGTGATAAATCGTTTCTATGTTCAGAAAAATCATGCTCAAATAACGCTATCAAATCATATACGTATCACTTTTGAAAAACCATGAAAATACGATACATTTCCTTAGTTGAGGCAGAGCAGAGCTCAACGCTACTCAACGTCGAAAACATTCTTAGTTAGGGCGGAGTAATCTCAACACACCCAATGTCAAATATCCTTAACTGTGTGGAGTAATCTCAACACAATAGCATCTATCATACCTCTATGTGCACATAGATATCATATCGTAGGTTACTCGAATACCTTCTCCGAGTCCTTCAATATCGGGTCCCATATACGGGATTTAGGCCACCCACATGCCTTCTCCGAGTCCTTCAGCATTGGGAGCCTTTCTTTTAAAATATAACTCAAAAGTAACATGCTTTGAAAATAACATAATAAAAATTCACGAGTTTATAACATCTCAACCTTCCACATATTCCTTAACAGTCATCATATTTCCATGAAAATAGAGATTAATATATAGCATGCCTTTTATAAAAACTCGGTTAACAACTAGCATGCTGTGAGTATTTCTGATGCAAAACCATAATATACATGTATATGGAAACACATACTTCTTTAAAGCAAATAAGCATCATAGCACATTTAAACCTGTGAAAAGCATAAACATAATAACATGTTTCAAAACAACGATAAATAACATTAAAACTCTATATAAAGCATCCTTATTTTAAATAAAATTGTCACTCACTACTTGTCTCAGGCTCTTAGTGAGTTATATGTCTTTCTTAGCTCATCTCGGCCTGAAATAATATGTTTCCCTTTGTTAGATTTCCTTAAAATGCCTTTTTACATAGAAAATAAGCCTTAGACATTCATATTATTCACCACCGAGACCATACCACATAAAGAAATCATCACTGAGAATATTCCATGAAGAAATGCTCAATCGAGGCTATATTTCATTAAAGAGTTCACTAATGCACGAGATTCAAGCCATTAGCGAGACTAAACTAGCGAAAACAAGCAAAAACCAACTGTACCAGCGAGACTGTAGACAAGCGAGACTAACGAGAGCAGCGAAACTAGCGAGATTTGTGAGACAAAATCGACCAACGACACTAGCGAGACTTGTCTCGCTCTTGGTCCTTCACGTTCCCAGTGTCACCGGGATAAGGTACCCAGCCTTATCCCTATACTATAGACCCTTTAGACTGTATCTTGAACATTCATCTCCATATGTCCTCACATACAGTTCAATACTCATAAAACAACCTAGGATGTTAGTTTATTGGATTTAGGGTTATTAAGACAAAACAAACAAAAACAATCAATAATGCTTATTGAAGTAACACATCAATAATTCTTTATTAATTATTTAATTACGGTCAAATTATTACATTTACAACCTACGAGTTTTAGGGCATAAAACCCAAGAGGTACAAACTTAGTTCCTGAGGTCGAACCTCAATGGAACTTCTTTAAGTGGTAACATCTGCCTCTCCTTTTTGTTCCTTGACCTTCATCAAAGATTGATAAATCTGTAACTCATTAAGAAGAGTTTTCAGGTTGTAGTTTAGCTTGTTCATAACATCATTGCTACAAAATTGAAGGAAACTTCAAGTAAAGTTTCCAAAATAAGCTAACTTGAATGGCGTCATCGATGACATACCCGTTCATTTCAGCAACGTTAAAGTAGATCATCAATGTTGATAACATGTTCTCTGATAGAAGTCCCCTCTTCATATGTGCATTAAAAATGAATTTAAGAGCATCATGTTTAAGCTGTGAGGACCGTTGTCCAAACATCTCCCGCAACGAATCCATGATCTCACGGGTAGTGAGCATGGTTCATGTTTCTTTGCCAAAACTTCAAATAAGCTGGCAAGAATGTACGCTCGTGCCTTTTCATTCACCTTAATCCATCTCTTGTATGCTTTCTGAACATTTCAGGATGCATTTTGAGCAGGTATTTGAGGACATTCCTCAAGAAGGACAAATCTCAAGTCATCAATGATTAGTATAGTATCAATTGAGTTTTTCCAATTTTGTATATTTTTCACCAGTTAATTTATCCACTTTAAGCAAATTCAAAGTAGCGCTAGACATAATGAAGATTGTTGAAACATGCAAGATTATTTATATTAGTTATTAAGCAAAAACCCATGAAACAACCAATCAAGTTTAGCAAAAATATCTAATGTACCCTATATGACATTTAATTTTGCAATGATGCTTCAATGGGTCAGGATAAAAGCCACCGTAGGGCAGTCAGTCACCCCTTTATTGAATTGAGACACTCTCAACCAATTGTTAGACCAAAATAACTCTTATTCCTACAACAATTAGTCACTATTGTTTAATCAAGCAATCATTAACTTAACAATTTCTTGTAAGTGTAACCTTTTATTTTAGACTCTAGAGTTCTGCCCAATGAGCCAACCGTAGGAAAAATATCGATTGGGGCAAAAACTAAAGCAATCCTATCAATTTCTGGAGTTTAAGTAAAAATTTCATGCAAACACCTACTGTAGGAGGACACAAGCAAAGGTGCCTCGAGGCCGAGCATGAAACTTTATTGTAAACCAATGAAGGAGACCGTGGGATGTGTTTGACACATGTCCCTCTCCCACTTACTATAAACACTCTCTCTATTCACCTTGTTATTAACTTCTGCAAACACCATCTGTAGGGGAACACAATCAAAAGTGCCTCGAGGTCGAGCATAGATCTCACGGTGTGAACTTTTAGGGAGGAACGTGAAAAGAAATTGAAGTATCATATACATCATTTTCCTCCCACTGAGTGTTTTAAACCTAAGGTTTATTTACTTAGATAAATCCGGCGAACAATTTTACTAAGTGATTGTTAAATTTTCCTAATATAACTCTTATATTAGATAGTTTAACAAAAATTATTCTTGTTTATCAAACACTTTAATAAACCTAATCACTGGTGTTTATTAAACACCATTACACATAAAAAAGAAAAGGAAAGGAAGAGGGGAGAGGTTACAGAAGAGTTTTGTATTTTCCCAAGAACTCTCCCTCTCCAATTCTCTTTGCTTCCTCTCAAATTTTAACCTTGCCAGAATTAAAAGAGAGCCCACAACTCCTCTTTAATTCTTCCTGAATAATAGCAAGATTGTCATTGTGGTGGTTGCTGTGTTTTGTTGGAGATTCTCACCAGTTCGTGACTTGGAAAAAGGAGATTTCCACATTGAAGAAGGTCTTCAAAGGTAGTAAAAACTCATAATCTCTAACTCTTCTTTAAAAGCATGCTAATACAATAATTTATCATGTATGTTTGTTATCTGTAATTTGGTTTTCCAAAAACAAATTTAATGGCACAAGGCGATTACTCGCTTCCGCTGAGAATTCAATTCTTTCATACACTTCATGTTGTCAAAATTAACATTTCTAACCAAAATTAAACTTTGCTTCCTCTTACAAACTTGTAGATAGACCTCTTAACTAGCTTACCTCAAAATTTTAGCTTCTAATTCCTTTTCTTCCGCCAACCAATCTTCCCACTCTACTCTAGATTGCTCAACAGCCTGAACCACTTGGATTCTCTGGCGACTTTCAACTTCTTCCTCTCCAAATTTCCTTCTGGCAACCCTCTCTCTAAAAATAGACTCAAATAGGAGAATTTTGGTCGAAGAATCTCTCAGCTAGCATGAGTAAATTGCGCAACCCGTCCTTCAATGTCCGACCTTCTATTTATAGCCTTCACTGGAACTTCATGCAAAACCTTAGCTTGACACCTCCTGCTTACCAACGCCACAATCAACCTTACTTTGACACCTAATCAGACTTAATTAATATTTAATTGTCATAATTATCCAATTAGGGAGAGTCATGGATACCACCTTAAGACCTTCACTTCTATGCATGGTTGACAACCCTTTTTGAGGTTCTTCTCCTTCTCCTCGGCTACATGACTTGCATGCAGCATATAGTTTGTTGATGGACACCCTACTAGGATACATCAACCTTCCCATCAACAACTCCAAACTCACCAAGGACGCATCATACTCTCTTTGTTGACAACCTTAAGCCAGGCACACCAAGATGCATCGTACCTCACTCACCTACACACTTGAAGCCTCACTAGCACGCATCATTTCCTCTTGTCAACTTCATCATAGACACATCATCCTTCTCACCCACCCACTTCAAGCTACTGGAGAATGCATCCTTCACCTACTCACCCAACATGCTTATACCTGCGCATCAACTATCACACTTAGGCTCGATTACTCTATTGGTTCTCCACACCTCAAACAAACACTTAGCCAAATTTTCACATGTTCCTTTCCTTCAACACCAACCACTTCCTACAAGAACACATAAGCCGCCTACTCCACTCCTCAATGACACTTGGCTACCCTTCTTCTTAAGCTAAACGTCTTATCACTTGTATCAACTCATCTACACGGCTAAGTCCACGACAAAACCTTCCTTGAGCCACTCCTTTTCCACAAGCTTCTATACAACTAGTTTAACTTAGTAACATAGAAATGAAAGCAGAGTTTACAAGAAGGAGCGAATTCCATCTTCTGAAGTTGTGTTCCTAACTCCCAAATAGCCCAAGTCTCCAAAATGTTAAGCTTATTAAGTTTTCGACTCGGGCCACTCTCAACCATACATATCAAAGAATGAGCCCTCATAAGTAGGAATTCATGACTCATTTAGGATTGAGATCACGTTACATATGATCATCCTACGAAATATTAATCTCTTCAGTCACTGACGTTACAAAGAGGTTTAATAATTTCATGGTCTAGTCTTATACAAACTCTTGTCCTCACTTGCATGTCTCCACATGAACGATTTAGCTCATATCATTTGTGATGATTACAAAGTGAGTCGGATCCATAGGTTTCACCAGGATAACTAAGGGTGAGCAGTGGTTAGGCACGATCAGTTTTGAGCCCAAACCGCCACCGACAGTCAAACCCTCGGGTCGCATAGGTTGAAGTTCGTTAGTTGGAACA
The DNA here is from genome assembly GCA_031780015.1 of Citrullus colocynthis. Lineage (NCBI taxonomy): Eukaryota > Viridiplantae > Streptophyta > Magnoliopsida > Cucurbitales > Cucurbitaceae > Citrullus > Citrullus colocynthis. Next base: position 1,035,686 of record QLSR01000054.1, read on the forward strand.
AATTCAATGACGTCAAACGTCTAGCAACAAGGACGGCCGTTTGATTTAGCTGAAACCAACAAGAAATGGATCTCTGGCAAATAGTCAAAAAGAAAAAAAGAAAAAGAAAAAGAAAAAAAAAAGAAAAAGAAGAAGAGCTAGGATGAAGAAAAGTGTTGCACTTGCATCTCTTGTTGAAATAAAAGATTAGAAAAAGAATTAAGAAAGGGAGAAATGTAGAAGAAAAAAGAAGAAAATTGTGAGAGAACCGAGTATTGAGGAAGAAGAAGAGAAAATATTAAGAAAGAAGAACGATTTTAGGGAAAGAGAAAAGAAAAAAAAATAAAAAGGAATAAGATTTTTATAGAAATTAAAAAAAAGAATGTTTATACTAGGAACAAAAGGTAAATAAAATCAAATAGCATTTTTAAAATTTAATAAAAATGTTATATTATTATATTATAATATAATATATTAACATCCTAATATATACATATATACATACATATATACATCGTGCACTGCGCAGCAGGTGGTCTAATTGAGGTAGTTGGTGGTGTGTTGTGGAAGATATCAATACAATGGGGTTAAAACAAAGCAGAAGTAGGACAGGCTAGCGCTTCAAAAGTAGGATAGACTGGCAGCAGGATGCAGGTGGCTGTTGACGGCTGTTGAGCTCGGGTTGAAGGTAGTCGATTTTTTTTCCAAAAAAAATTGATCTCAAACAGATTCAAGGAAAAAAATCAATCGAGTTTCTTCAGTTCAACTGGTTTTGGCCATTTGGCTCGATTTTTCAGCTAACTCTGCTTGTCCTTTAAGGATAAACCACTCAACCTTATCCATATAATATAAGACCTTTTAGGTTATTACATGAACAGGATCCACCTGTATGTCAACCACATATTGTTCAAGTTTCATTTAAATAACCTTGGATTTTCGTTATTGGATTTAAGTTATGCAATTCTAAGAAAACAAAATAAAATAACAAATAATTTTATTAATAAATAAATCATTTAAAAAAAACAAACCATGAGTTGCGTCCATGGATCCATAGTTGCATTCTTAACACTGTAGAACATATTGTGTCCATGGATGTAATCGTTACAAATAAGTCGATCCTTCACGAGTTGTTCGTAATTACAACTTGGTCAAATTAGCGTTCTACTTCTGTAATTACCTCTTACTCCTTAAGTACCACTGATCCTCTAATGAACAATCGGTTTATGGTTCTACCATAAATAAAGCCTCTTTCTGACCATTGAGAGAGTGAGGACCCATTGTTCATGACCCAAAGCCAACACTTAAGAGAACAACTCATCTACTTACCCTAAAGTCTAGAATGAGTTAATTCCATCTTGTGAGCTATGTTCTCGAAGGAATTGAATTCCTCACTAGAAGCGAGTGATCGCCTTGTGCCAATGAATTTCATTTTTGGAAAAACTCAAAACAAAGAAAACATAAAGATCCATGATAAACATAAAATATTAAACAGCATGCTTAAGAAGTTATAAGGGAGAAAAATTAACCTTTTGAAAATAATCTTCCAAGGATTCTTTCTTTCATAGAATCAACTCTCATGAACTTCACGAACACTTCCCTCAAACTAAATCTTACCCCATAAACACCATCATAAGGATACCTTGCTATTCTACAAAATAAAAACCAAGATGGTGGGATCTCTTTAATTTGGTAAGGGAGGAACAAAACTCTAAGAGAGAGCTTTTTCAGAGAGATTTTAAGATAGCAAGATTCTGTGAAAAGAAAATCTTCGAAAAAAACTTGCTCTTTTACATATTATGTGTGAGAGATAGAGATAGGGGAGTTATTTCTAACTCCCCACTCATATGTGAAGAATAAGTCCCTTTTGGGAATTATTCTGTTATCAGTTAATTTAATTACATTAAATTTTTCCAGAAGAAAATATTAAATCTAATTTAATATAATTAAATTAATTTTAATTAAATTATATATTAAATATGATTACATATATAATTTAATAAATTAATAATAAATTAAATATCACATATTTGATTTAATTTGAATCATATTCAAATAATATTCTCTCACATAACCTATAGTTTATATGAATCTCATTCATATTAATTTTAACCTATAGTCTTATATGAATCTTATTCATATAATTAATATTTGAATCTTATTCAAATATTTATCTCTCTCATATAATAATGTATAATTTTGAATCTCATTTAAAATTAACTTTATATTATAATGTAGGGTTGTTTTCAAATATAGGATAACGAACCAAAATATTTACAAATATAGTAAAATTTTACTGTCTATTGGCGATAGATTGTGATATGTTGCTATTATTTGTAAATATTTTCAACAGTTTTGTCATTTAAAAGAATTTTTCTATAATGTATTTGTATACATTATATTAATTAGATCTAATACACAATTAATTCTCTTACTTAAATTGAACAATTCAAATCAATCCAAAATTAATTGATTCTTATTCAACCTTTAGTGAGCTAGCAATGAGACCTAATGAACCTATAGATTAGAAGCTCCAATGATATGAGATTAATTAATTAATTAAACTCTTTAATTAATTTAATCAATATTCATTAATTGCAGCTCATTCCATGAAGACCGGCAATTGCATTCTTCGCAATATAGATATATTCATGTGTCCTCGGATCTAATCAATCAACAATAAGTCTACCCTTTATAAATTGCCCGTAAATACAGTTTGGTCAAATTATCGTTTTATCCCTATAGTTACATCTAACTCTTTAAATACCACTGATCTCTCTAATGAATAAACAGTTTATATCTAACTATAAACTAACCCCTCTAGGACCAATGAGAGGGTGAGGCCTCGTTGTTCAAGACTCAAGATCAGACCTTAAGGGAGCAATTCATCTACTTATCCTAAAACGGGAAGGAATAAATTCCATCTTGTGATGATCTGGCCACTCTCACCCATACAGATCAAAGGATTACCCTCACACACAAGAGTTCATAACTCACTCAGGTTTAAGGTTAAGTCATCCTATGAAAGGTTAACTTCTTCAATTAATGGCGTTATATAGTTAGATCTCGCTTTGGGAACTTTTGAATTTGTTAGAAGCACCCTAAAACACTTAGGTAAGTAGAACTCTACCGATTGGGTATGTTCTGCTTGTGTGAGAGCATGTTGCCTGATTTATTTTTATTACCATATTAGTATGATTGGATGTGAGTTTGTGAATTGTAATCAATTTATGCTTAATATGTGATTTTGCGAAGTATGTTTAAGTATGCGGTCTTATGGGCGATATGTGGTTGTTGTAACGTAAGCTAGTAGGTGGAATTCTTAAAGTATGTTAGGATAAACATCAAGGACTTGGGTACAAATGGTCAAGGGTCGGTGTGATGGATTCTAGGACAAGCTTCGAGGTTCAGGGTACAAATGGTCAAGGGTCAGTGTGACAGGTTTTAGGATGAGCATTGAGGCCTTGGGTATAAATGGCCAAGGGTCAATGTAGAGCTCAGGGCCTTGGGTATAAATGGTTAAGGACCATGTATTAGAAGTTGGGTTAAGAATTTTGTTAGCCTTGCGCATGATATGCTCTTGAATTCTAGCATGATGAACTTTACCTTAAGATTGTTGTGTGTCTCTTTGCTTTATGTATATGTTGCATGGTGACCCTTCAAGCGGGCTACTTACCAGTATGAGTGTATACTGGGCCCCTCCACCAAATTAGAAATTGCAGGAAATGACGAGCTGCATGACCTTAGTGATGCTGAGGAGGGAGCTTGAGAAAGGCCAAAGAAAAAAAAACATTTAGATTGCTATTACCGTTCTTCCCCTTGTTAGGAATTTATGCATTTTTTAGACTCTCATCAATTGAACCTTGCTTTATTTATGTATTTTGGTGATATGACTTAGTTCTCTTGAGTTAGAATTAAGCTCAAATTATCATGAAGTTGCATTTCATCACAATTTAGTTGTTGGGTTGTTAATTTAAGAGGTTGTTGTATTACGAATAATTTTGCATTGAGACCTGAGTCATTGTAGTAAGTTGAACGATTCTGTTGGGAAGTAGTTGAGATAAATGTTATTAGGAGTGTTTTTTTTAAACAGGCTACAGGAAAAATTTGGGTTTCGTTGTGATAGCGCCGTTATGGTGCCGAAATACTTTTAGAGCATAAGAGTTAACAACATTAGTGATGAATTGAATGTGGTGATGACTTAGGTTAGTTTAGAAATTTGGGGTCGTCATGCAAATTCTTTGCATAAGATACCCCCACTCGCATATCTCCATATGAACAATTAGGATCACGATGTTTATAACACTTTACAACATTTGTAACAATTATAAAGCAGGTTGTTATGGTAGTGTGACCAGGATAAGACACTCAACCTTATCTCTATACTCAAACCTTTTTTGTTATTACTTAAACATGATCCAACCTTGTATGTTAACCACATACATGTTTAAGTTTACATAAAATAACCACGGATCTTAGTTTATTGGATTAAGTTAATGCAATCTAAAGTCAAATAAAATAACTCTTTATTTTATTAAAAGAATAATTTGTACATACATAATAACAAACTACGAGAACCCAAGAGATTTAGGACACCTGTCCCGATAGTTTCCAACTCTCCTCTCGGCCTCATCCCCAAAATGGTAGGCTTATTGAGTTGGCAACACGAGTCATTCTCATCCATACATATCAAAGGACGTGCTCTCATACGTAGGGGTCTATAACTCACTCAGGATTGAGATCGAGTTATATATGGTCATCCTATAAAATATTAATCTCTTTAATCAACAATGTTACAAAGAGAGATTAAATATTCTGTGGTAGAGTCTTATACAAACTCATTGTATAGGATACCCCACTCACATGTCTCTATATGAACGATTTGGATCAAACCATTTATAACGTTTACAAAGTGGGTCGTATCTATAGTGTTACCAAGATAAGACATTCAACCTTATCCTGTACTATAGACCTTTTAGGTTATTACTTGAACATGATCCACTTGTATGTCAACCACATACTGTTCAAGTTACATTAAATAACCTTGGATCTTAATTTATTGGATTGGGTTACACAAGTCTAATGTCAGATAAAATAATACTTTATTTTGTTAAAATAATAGTTTGTTTACAATATACAAACCACGAGTTTAGGGCACAAACCCTAACAGTTGACATACAGGTGAATTATGTTCAAGTAATAACCTAAAGGGTTGATAGTATATGGATGAGATTGAGTGCCTTATCCTAGTGACACTATGGATATGACCTATTTTGTAATTGTTACAAATGATTTGATCCAAATCGTTCATGTGGAAACATGCGAGTGAGAATATCTGTTACAAAAGAGTTTGTATAAGACTAGACCCCGAAATATTAAATCTCCCTTTGTAAATCCGTTAACTGAGGAGATTTATATGTCACATGATGATCATATGTAACTCGATCTTAATCTTGAGTAAGCTATGAACTCTTGCATGTGAAGACTTATAATTTAATTTGTATGGGTCAGAGTGACTAATGTTGCCGACTCAATATGCCTACCATTTTTGGGGACTTGATCAAATAGGGAGTTGGGAACGTAATTTCACAAGATGAAGTATACATAATATAAATATTCTAGGTTGAAAATTTTACTTTTTGGAATTATTGAATCGAAGACTAAAAAAGAATCCAAATATGTATAATATATTGAATGTCTTTGGAAAGATATTGTAAGAATCAATCTAAGATATAGCAAAGAAAGCAAACAATCTAAAGATAACTAATACCTGGGTCAAATATGTAAACCATCATGGATTGACCTGATAGTAAAGAGGTCATGAGTTTAATCTATAGTGGTCATTGTTAAGAAACTGACAATTAAAGAATACGAAAGAACATAAAAAATAGAGAATATTGACACACAAATTTACGTGGTTCAATAACAATGTGTTAGCTATATCTACTGGACAAATGGAGAACAATTTTATTAAAGAGAATGTTACAAAATTACATAATGACGAAAGAATGAATATTGGTTAGAGAATTTATATAGGGCACTTCTCTAAACACTAGGTGGAAAATATTTAAATAATTAAATATATCAAATACCAATTCAAATTAGGTTTAAGATTCAACGCATTCCAATAGTCACATAGTTAAAGGAAAAGTTTGATAGTGAAACTTTTCTCTTTTTATAGAGCAAATAAAAAATGGTGTTTAGGTTTTTTTTTTTTTTTTTTTTTTTTTTTTTTTTTTCTTCTTTTGAAGTGTAAAAAGGTTGAAGGGGAGAAAGGGAGAAAAAAACATGGATCCACACCTTTTTTTTTAATGACTCCTATTTATAGCAAAACTTAAGAAAAATGTCAATTTAACAAATCCAATTATCCACCATAAAAAGAAATTTTAATTTGAAAACTCCACCCGAACTTTAATAGAAACTAATATTTAAATCAAAATAATTTCTCCAGCGACATATGAACATTAATAAAAATATTTAACTTAATAAAATTTTGATTTTAATTTGTAATAGATAGCAATTTAAGAATATAATTTTGTAAACATGTCTTCAACCTCTTAAATTTTGCATATATGACAAAATCTTTAATTTTGATATTGTGTTTAGGGCTCTTTTCAAATATAGCAAAAAGAACCAAAATATTTACAAATATAACAAATTTCATTGTCTATCTGCAATAGAGCGCGATAAATCGTGATAGATACTATCTGTGTCTATCGATAGTAATCTATCGTTGTCTATAGCAGTCTATCACAGATAGACTGTGTATTTTATTATTAGTTGTAAATATTTTCAGCAGTTTTACCATTTAAGATAATTTACCTTTTGTTTATTTGTTTTTCCAAATTGGCCCCTATAACAATTCAACTCTCTTTTTTTTTCTTCTTCTTCTATACTTTTAAAATTTAGGATTTTTTTTTTATATATAATTACAATTTAAGAAGTTTTATATACTTTCTTCCTGAAAAACTTGAACTGCCTCCATTTTCTTTCCTTTCTTTTTTTTTTATATCCTTTGTTTTCTCTAGTTTTTCTTTTCTTTTCCTTTTTTACTCTTTTTTCAAAAAAAAAAAATATTTCCCTTGAGCAAAACTTTTATTTTAGTTTCTTTTTTTTTATATCCTTTGTTTTCTCTAGTTTTTCTTTTCTTTTCCTTTTTTACTCTTTTTTCAAAAAAAAAAAATATTTCCCTTGAGCAAAACTTTTATTTTAGTTTCTTTTTTTTTATATCCTTTGTTTTCTCTAGTTTTTCTTTTCTTTTCCTTTTTTACTCTTTTTTCAAAAAAAAAAAATATTTCCCTTGAGCAAAACTTTTATTTTAGTTTCTTTTTTTTTATATCCTTTGTTTTCTCTAGTTTTTCTTTTCTTTTCCTTTTTTACTCTTTTTTCAAAAAAAAAAAATATTTCCCTTGAGCAAAACTTTTATTTTAGTTTCTTTTTTTTTATATCCTTTGTTTTCTCTAGTTTTTCTTTTCTTTTCCTTTTTTACTCTTTTTTCAAAAAAAAAAAATATAATAATAAAATATTTTTTCTTAAAAAACAACCATATTTTTATAAAAAAACGGGTTTTTATTTTTTTTTTTTTTACAAGAATTGAACTACAAGTAACTTATGCTCTAAACTTATCATCAACTATAATTTGCAATAGTGATCTGACTCTTGCTAGAGACATCATCACTTTCAGATGGTTATTAGTGGTCACTAGTTCCACCAACTGTGATTTGACTCCTACTATAAACAACATTATATTTTTGGGTAGCCTGAAAGTTTTGGGTTTACGCTCAACAAGTGCCTATAAGGTAGATATTAAATCAGGTAGCAATCACCAAGTACTTAGTATCAATCAATGTGTGTCTTTTTATAAGATATATCAATAATTAACCGTCAAGTGTATCAATAGTATAAACATGTATATCATTATAAAGTATTTCAACAATATGTTAGTCAAGTGTATAAGTAGTAGGGTTGGCAACGAGGGCAGGGTTGGGTGGGTGGGGGTTTCTTGTCCCCGCCCTCGGGGGGAATTGGCGGGGACGGGGGCGGGGATTCCCCATCGAGAAAACGAGTCCCCTCGGGACCCATTCCTAGAGAGCGAGACTATGAGAGAGTGAGACTGAGAGAGAGTGTGAGGTTGTGAGAGAGGGCGAGACTGAGAGAGAGCTGCTACAACTTAAGAAAAAAGTATAGATTTTAAAAAATGAGGTGTATGTAATTAAGGTTTGGTGTGGCATGTGGGTACTAGGTAGTAAACAGTAATTTCGAATCTTATTTTATTTTTTAAACAAATTGTTAATTGTTTGCCTTTGGGCGAGTGAGAGTGAGAGCGAGAACGCGCGAGAGCGAGACAGAGAGAGAGAGCAAGAGCGAGACAGAGGGCGAGAGCGAGAGACAGAGCCAGCGAGAAGGTGAGATCTAAAGACAGCGAGAGGGTAAGAGAGAGAGCGAGAGCGAGACAAAGCCAGCGAGAGGGCAAGCGCGACTGAGCAAAACATCTTTGATATATATATATATATATATTAACGGGGGGCTATTAGGGATATATCGAGGCGGAGTCGGGGATACCCTCCCCGTCCCCGCCCCAACCCTGGATAGGTATCCGAGGAATCTCCCTAGTTTGACCCCTGTCCTCAGTCAAACTGGGGATTCTCCGACCTGATCGAGGTCGAGGCCCACGGATTTTTTTGCCAACCCTAATAAGTAGTGTAAAGGAGTGTAAAATTATAAAGTATATCAACAATATATTGATCAAGTGCAGCAACAGTATAAACGTGTGTATCATTATAAACTATATCAACACTATATCAATCAAGTGTATCGACAATATAAACATGTGTATCATTATAAAGTATATCTACAATATGTCAGTCAAGTGTATTAGCAATATAAATGATTGTATCAAGATAAAGTATATCAAAGGTATATCAATAAAATTTCTTATTATTATCATTATAAAGAATATCAACAGTATGTCAATCAGGTGTTAGTATAAATGAGTGTATCATTATAAAGTATATCAACATAATTTTAATAAAGTTTATTAGCAGTATATTAACAATATATCAGTATTATATTTCAACATCAGTATATCATCAACTAAAGTACATTTTTTAAAAATTAATTGGTTGAAAAATATTGTAATTACTTCAAATAAATTGGTTCGAATTTTTTTTTATAAATTAATTGGTGAGAGGAAGAGTAACAAAACGAGAATGAAATAAAAAATTTTAGGAAATTGAGCAATGAAAAGATATAAGTGTATCAAACATCAAATAATAGATGCTTGAAGTAGCACATGAATGTATTAGACCGAAGATATGAGTGCATCACCGATATATCAGACCTAAGACAATAGTGTATCAAGGGGTATCAAATGTATATCAAGTTATCACGTGTATGAGGTGTATATCAGGTGTATCGAGTATATCACGAACATGTATCAGGTGTAATAAGTGTGTATCAAGTGTATCACGTATATTAAATGTATCAAGTCTATCATGCGAACTAAGCTTCTTTTTTTGCCATTTTGCAAAAGTAATAAACCAGGTTATGGACCTAATTAATGTATTTTATTTTGCTCTTTTTGCAAGTGCCCTTTGAAAAATCCACCCCAACTTTAATGGAAAATAAAGAATCAAATTTTCAAATCTTGAAACACTAAACATACAAATGTTGCCCTATTTTTTTACACACATATAATTACAAGTTTACAAGCTAAATTTTTCAATTTTGTGTCAAAGGATTTAATAAATTTATATCTAATAAATTATTAAAGTTTAAAAAGTGTATTTAAACTTTCAATTTTCTGTTTAATAAATTTTTTAATTTTTATCACAATTTTGTGTCTAATTGATCTTTGACTACTTTGACTTTTTAAAAACTCAAGCACTCAATGAAATAAAATTGAAAGATTAAGGAGCCTATTTGTTTGAAAATTCAAATTATATTTTATGGTTTCAGATTCAACAAATGTGTTTAATAGACAATTTACATTATTTTTTTTTTTTTTTTCAGATTATCAAATAGTACAAATTCTAACAACTAGATTTTAATATTTTCATTGTTTCTAGATTTTGAATTTCAAGATTTAAAATGCCGAATTATATTAAATAAATATAAAATCATTATAAATACAATATTTCATGTTATAAACTTAATTTAAAATAAAATAAAATAAAATAAATTTTGTATCATGCAAAGTACTATAAATTATATAATATTACAAAATAATAATTATATAAAAAAACAATATAAAACATATTCATAAATTAATTAGTAATAGATTATAATCAATCTACTATTTAGTGGGTAGCTATAACTAGTTTGATGGTTTATAACTATAGTACCAAACACATCTAAAAACATGTATACAATTCTATTTCATTGAATTCATTATTTTTCAAATTTCTATTTTCAGATTCCTAATGTTTTTTTTATTAGCAACAAAACATCCCATATATATTAGCAACCTTGTACTCAAAAGAAGAAGAAAAAGAAAACACAAACGTTAAAATTACGAGATTAAACTTTATAATTTAGCCAATATATATACACACACTCAGGAGCATAAACATGAAAGCCTTGCATTTTTCATCCAAACAAACCTTCAACTTTATATTTAATTAAAAAGAATATGTAAAGTACATTTAAATGTAGTTTACCATTAATTCTTTTTAATAAAAAAAAATATATAAAGTTAAATCAAAACGACAAGTTCTAGTTAATTATAAAAATATATATTAAATATAGTTTACCATTAATTGTTTTTTATTAAAAAAAATTGGCAACTATCAGGGTTCAAACCTGTGATCCAAAATTTGAATACCACAACAAAAATAACTAATAATTAGCAAGCCACTACAAAGAAGATTAACACGTCATAGTCAAGTATATGGTCCAAGAAACAACACTCAACTTCCCATAAGTTACAAAACTTACAGTTATTTTCACATTACAATTCAAATCTGTGAAAATAATTTTAAAGGTTCCTGTAAAAGGCTGAAAATAAATAAGCATAGATGAGTTTCAAATCTTATTGGAAATTTAAGCTATGGAAGGCAAAGGATTCAGAAACTAACAAGCAGATTGAGATTTTTTTTTTTTTTTTTCCCCCTTCTTTTTTGCCCTTTCTTTTTTCTCAAGTCAATTTGTGAATTGTTTTCATGTCAGCAGCTTCGCTGAGAGTCCCCTTCTCCACATGATCCCACCAAGTGAACAAAAAGTTGTCCACAACCAGCCTGAACCAAGGGGAGAGCTTCAACCCCTCTTCTCCAGCATCTGCTTTTCTTAGAAGCTCCTTCAACTGCTCCTTGTTTACATATTTCACGTCCGCCACTTCGTCTGGGTTCGGGTTCACATTGACATCTCGAACAATGAAGAGGAGATAGTCCACTGCACATTGAGAATTATCAGAACAATACGAAATTCAACCGAAGTTGTAAACAGATGAGCCAGGGAGCGTACATTCATGCTCCCCCCATTTGCCATCAGAGGGTGCCTTGTATAGCATGCGACCGAGGGGAATGAACTGGTCAACTGGAACGTCTTCAGCAGGAATACCGAGTTCGTCCCAAAGCTTCCTCTGGGCAGCATTCCTTGCACCTGGTTATTGTAGATGAAAAAGAAGATCCATATAAGGAAGTTTAAAAAGAGCAGGTGTCAGATCTGACTGTTGTTAATAGACATACCAAGAGCATCCTCCTCAATTAGTTCAGATTCTCTATACAATGGATGACTGCAGCAAGTGTTCGTCCAGACAAGCGGAAACGTCACTTTTGTTGCAGACCGTTGCTTAAGAAGTAATACATAATCAAGTGTGTCAATAGCTTCCCCATTCAGAATACAAAAAAATTATATAGATATGAAAAATAGAAATGACAGCAACAGAAAAAAAAACAACTCAAAAAAACATCTATGCCTTGAAACAAACGTTCGAATCTGTCAAAAACATCATAATAGAGCAATACGCATAGATCAAACAGCCACGAATTCAGATGCAGCGCAAATCAGAACCCAACCTAAATAAGATACCTGAAGAAGCAATTCATATTTGGAATTGAATAAAAAGACACTGAAAGCGCGATGAAGCCAGTTCTTAGATTCGATATTTTCCATCAAATGACCTGCAGGTTATGTGAGCAAATTGCGAATCATCAATCCACCATCCAGAGCTCAAACTAAACAAAATCATAAATACTGTCATTCTCATAAAAACTTGCTTCTAACAAATCAATACTGGAAAAGATTTGACTTACAGTTATACTTGGATTCATGACCAACGACACGGTCATTCTCATCAACTAAAATGCACCTGTCCAGGAATTCAAGATTGATACAAGGCAAATGTGAGTCATAAATGATTGAGCAAACATGATTTATTTTAAAGGTTTCTAATAGAAAAGAAGGCATGAAAAGAAAAGCTTTCCCCATGGCCCACCAAAGATTTAATTCAGAAAGTAAGGTCTCATAGTATGGGAAACAGTCTAGATGCGCATAAAACCGCGAATTTCCTTGAGTTATGCACAAAACATCATTGAGCAGATGAGAACACAAGATATTTTAGGTTAATAGCTACTCTAATCCAGTGAAGCAAAGGTAAATGCCAAATGGAAAAAACTCAACAGACTGGTGAAGCTTCTCTTGGACAAGGCTGACTACGAGCATTAAAACAAAAATAACGATGAGAAAAAAATGAAGTTTAAGAATAAAAGAAGGATATGATCACTAGCACTAAGTTCAGCCGTTTTAACGGTAACTGCATTTTCATGTAAAAGAAACTCTAAGTTCATCCAAATAGAAACACAAAAGCTCAAAAAATATATTAAATAGCTAGATTCATCAAAGCGAACCTGAGCACCACTCAGTTGGTTAATGTATATGCCCTCAACCAAGGGGTCAAAGGTTTGAATCCGCCTATACTTGTTGGATTAAAAAAATAAAAATGAAAAAAAATTAGTTTCATCACAGACTTCAACTTTTGAATTTAGTGGCAAGTTTAGAGACAAAGATTTCACACTTAAATTCCTGCAATTCATTTATTCCATCATTACTTACAGATCAATAGGTATGGCATGGTGAGATAAAATTATATCTGAGTGCACGAATGAGAAGGTACTAGGTGAATAAATTTACTAGGGTTAAATTGAGTTTAGCTGCAATAATTAAGACCAAACACCTAGAAAAGTCTAGGACATGGCCCTCAAAATCAAACATTAAGACCCCGATGGGTAACTATTTGGTTTTCTATTTTTAATTTTTGAAAATTAAGGTTAGAAATACATCTTACACCTCTAAATCTTTTGCTTTGTTATATACTTTCTACCAATATTTTAAAAAACCAAGCCAAGATTTGAAAACCAAAAAAGGTAGTTTTAAAAAAACTTGTTTTTATTTTTGGAATTTGGCTAACAACTCAACTCTTATACTCAAGAAAGATAAAAACTATGGTAAGAAATTGAGAGAAAATAAGCTTAATTTTCAAAAACCAAATGGTTACCAAACACTTGGCCTAAACCATACAAATTAGGTTACTTATTGAACCACAGATGTTCATCATCCTAGAAACTTTTAAGCATCAAATCATCAGGAACTACAAATGAAAGCCAATTCAAGTGGTTTGAAACACCTAATCTACAACTTTTCACTTCCTTTACATCGAAAAAGAGGCTTAGATCTGTATCCTTCCCCATTCAAATACAAGCTTCCACCAACAATCAGAGAACATGCAAATAAGACAAAGGAGAAAAGGATGAGAATCTATTAACTATATGATGATGTAAAAATCAAAGTCAAAAGCAACAAACGTGCATAAAACCCGTACAAAAGATGAAATGAGATGATGAAAGATAACATCAGAAAGAGAAAGATTGTTAGACAACCAGTAAAGTCAGGACATGATAGTTATCCAAAGTTAAACATCTATTGCACAAATTAATGAAACTAGATCCAGATTGAGCTTATCATATTGTTAAGAATCTTAATTGAGACCCAATTCAACTGGTTCAGTAAATGAATAAACACAAAAAACAGGCTTCTGAGTCTACTCCTTCCCCCCCACAAACGCTTCCACCAAGGAAAAGAAAAGAACAACACAAAAACAAGCAAATCAGAGTAATGGGAGAAATATAGGAACAATCAACAACAGAATCATGTAAAATAATCAAAGTCAAAAGAAGCAAAACTACATAAAAACTGAATAAAAGAAAAGAAGAAAGTGAAATTTGATGGAAAATAATATGAGAAAGAAGGAGAGTGACCATTAAACTGAGTTCATTTGCAAAAAATTTCAACGTACACCTTCCTTCATAACTCTTAGATATGATAATCATTAAAATTAAAAAATAATCCAATCCATAAATCAACGAGAACGTCTCCTAAAAATTGATCCACAGAAATTTAAAGTGCCACAAAAACCTTAAGCATCCAATAATCAGGAATCCAAATCAAGACCCACTTCACCCCTTCCCCACAACACAACAATGCTCCAGCAATAAACACAAAACAACCGAAATCAAAGCAACAGAAACAGAAACAAACCAATGAATCAATCAATGAACAACACAGCCACGTACAAATCGAAGTCAAACAAAGTGAAAATCGAAAGACAACAACATCAAAAACATAAAGGAGAAAGAGAAGACGCACTCGTCCTCAAACATGAGGCGCTTTTGAACAGCGTCCATGGCAGCATCAGGAAGGGCGTCTCCCATGGCGAAGCGTTAGGATTGGAAGAAGGGAGAGAGAATCTGAAGGGAAAGCGAGAAGATGGAAATGTGAGAGAGAAAGAGAGAGATGAAGCAGTATTTAAAAAGTGATAGTGGTAATGAAGAAGGGTCAGAGACATTGTTGAATTGAAGAATTGAAACGAAGCGTCCGCCATTGTTGTGCTGAGTGGAGACCACTTGATCTGCTTCCATACATAACATTCTTGGACCTTCCGCGCGTGTTCAACACGACACAGTGGTCGAGAGTGTTCCTTCATATGAGGGGAAATAAATTTTAAATAACAAAAATCAAGGAAAAAAAAAAAAAAGATAATTACCTTTTAAGTTATTATTTTTCTAAAATATGATAGGTCCCACCCCGTTTTATAAATATTGTGCATGTGGAAAGAAATATGAAGATCTTAATTTAATAAGGTCTTAACAAAAATGAGGTTGCCAAAGTGAATTTGTTAATGATTAAGAGGTTGGGTTCGAACTCACGGTTGTATTTAAAAAATAAAATAGAGACTTTATACTATTAATATTAATATTTAGTTTGCATAAAAATTCTAAAAAAAATTGTGTTATTGACCATTTTATATTTCAATTCATATAAAGCTTATACCTTCAATATTGAGATCGTAAATTTAACTTTTTTCTTTATATATATTATTCAAAAAATAAATTGATAAGAAAAATCAAAATGAAGATAAGACAAGTGTTGTAATACATAAAATAAATTGATAAAAAAAAATCAAAATGAAGATAAGACAAAGTGTTGTAAAATATGTATTATTAACCGAAAAAACTAATGAGGTTGAAACTCTCCTATTTTAAATTAACAAATAAATATTTAACTTATTTCTAATAGTTTGAAAAATTACTGTTATTAATATTTTGTTTATATATTCTTTTCAAAATGATTAATTCATTTCACTGTTATGTTTGGTTGTTATTAATATTGTGTTCATATATAGTTGTTTTTTCTTTACGATTAAAGATATGCGATGTTATATATATAATTGACAAGTATGGCATTTAATTGAGTTTAAATCTAAAATTATGATTTCAATAAATTTTTTGACAAATTAACAAGTTTGATTCTATAAAACATTGTTCTTTTTTTTTTTTTTCCGCATGTGTAGAATGTCATTCAAGAGATTATCTTAGTAAAAATAGACATGATATTGTATTCTAAGTTGAATTCAAAAAAGATTCAATTTTATTTGTACATTGGAATCCACATAAATTATTCATTTTGTTTTTTGAAAACAAAAACGAGAACTTATTAATTTATTTTATTCACTTGCAAGTTCAAAATTTCGAGTACAAGATTATTAGCATAATTTTTTTTTTTTTTTTTTTTTCCGCATGTGTAGAATGTCATTCAAGAGATTATCTTAGTAAAAATAGACATGATATTGTATTCTAAGTTGAATTCAAATAAGATTCAATTTTATTTGTACATTGGAATCCACATAAATTATTCATTTTGTTTTTTGAAAACAAAAACGAGAACTTATTAATTTATTTTATTCACTTGCAAGTTCAAAATTTCGAGTACAAGATTATTAGCATAATTTTTTTTTTTTTGTTTTTATTAATAGTGGAAGAAATATTTTACCCTAAGTCATATTGTTTACGAAATGACCAAGGTTTAAAATGTCAACATCGACGAAAATATCAATGTCTTAATTTTATGAAAATTTTTATGGAAATATCAATAAAATATCAATTTCGATGGATATTTCTAAAAAAAATTCATAAAATAAATTTAAATTAGTAGACGAACATTTTATAATTTTTAAATGTTTATTATTATATTATGTTTATATTAGTGACATTTTGTTGAGTTTTTTTTTTTAATATTTTGTGGATTTTTCTATGATATAATAGATCAATTCACTTGTCATGTTGATGTCAAACTCATGGAAACATGGAAATATTGATGGAGATATTGATGAAAATATCGAGATTCGATGAAAATTTAATACTATGGAACAACATACTACTACATATATCTAAAAATAATACTTCTTTTTTCTTTTCTTATTACTACAAAGGAAAATATATATATTTTTATTTTGGCTAAAATACTATTTTGGTTGTAATTTGTTCAATTTCAGTCATTCTATTTTCAATTGTTCAATTCTAGTCTCTATAACCTTAAATAATTCTTAAATTTAGTCTCCAATGCTAGTTTATGGTTGTTTATTTCATTATTATTATTATTATTATGTTATCTATAGCATTTTTACTATAAATTTTGGAAAGGGTTGCTTTCAAATATAGGAAAATGAACCAAAATATTTACAAATATAGTATAATTTTACTATTTATATGCGATAAACTATTATCTATGTCTATATGTGTCTAGTAGTTTATCGCAGTTTATTGCAGATAGGCTGTGATATTTTGCTATTATTTGTAAATAATTTCTGTAGTTTTGTCATTTAAAATAAATTTTTCTTTGGAAATATATTCACATATTTCATTTTATTGTATGAAAATTATTATATTTATTTAAAATTAACTTTGAAGAACTAACTTTAAAGTTTATCGAAAGTAATAGAACTAAAATTGAATAATTGAAAGTAGAGGACTAAAAATGAACAAACTTCAAAATATAGGACCAAAATGATATCAACATTTTATTTTCTTATTACTATGGAGGAAAATGTATATTTTATTCTTTTCTTATTGTTGCTCAGTTTGACCATGAATTGCGATATAATTTAGAATCAAATTATCACCAAAAAAAAAAATTCAACATTTAAAATAATTACAATTCAAAATTCGAGATTCTTAATATCCGCTATCTAATTTTGCAATAATTTATATATATAGGAAGTTGTTTTCAAATATATAGCAGAATGAGCTAAAATATTTATAAATACACGGTTGAAAAAGTGTAATCGTGACAGTTGGTATCAGAGTCACTCGTCCAAACTCGCAACGAGACCCCTACTTTGAGGTCATGGCCCGTGGCCCCATGTGGCCCCCACCGGGCTTGTCGTTGACACTGCCAATGGCACCAACGCTCATCTTTTTGCTTGTTGTTCAGCTTGACATGCTTGCTCACTTATCTTGGTGTGTTGAATGATGCACCATCCTCCTTGGTCGCATCACAGCACTTCACTCGGCCCTCTGTCATTGCCAGATATGTCGACACCTAAAATTTTACTTTATATGAGTGGTAGACCGTGATAGACCAATATAGACATTTATCACTTTAGTGATAGACACTAATAAATATCCATCTCAATTTATCACATCGGTTAGTTTGTAAAATTTTGAAAACAACTCTATATATATTTTAGCTCATTTTACTATATTTAGCAAAGTCGTTTCAATTATATATATATAAAAACAAGTGATTTCAAATTTAGCAAATTAAAAATATAATAAAGTCAAACCTATTTCAATCTAACAATATGATCAACTCTTCCCTATGAAGAAACTAATTTAATATATAAAAAATCAACTTTGAGGTTATTTTAGTGTCGGTATCAATACTTTGAATGGGTAAGAAATTTTATTATATTACCAAAACAATGCGTGTCGTGATTTTAGGCTTCAAGGTCTCATTTTCTTTATTTCATTTAAACAACTCTGCAATGATAATTATAATAAACAAATAAATATATAAAGTGAATTGAAAGCAAAAAAAGGCAACCAATCCTTCACCATTTTTTATTTGAGATACGATCATTTACCCTTTCAAACTAATTGCCATTTCAAGTTTTTATTCTAATCCAAACGTTGGTAAAACTATTCTACCCATGCGTATCTGAAAAATAGGAAGAAAAAAAAAACAATAATAAGAAAAGTTTTAATTCCATTTTGATCAAACCTTCCTCGTATAACTTTTAGGTTTATAACATTTTAATCTTCGAACTTTGTAAAAGAAAAAACGATGTGAGTCATTATATTTTTCTGTTAGTAAAATATGAATTGTTGTTGCTGTTTTGCATTTCATTATTTAGTACATTGGTGCAAGCTCATCGATGTTCAATCAAAATAAAATACTAGTTCGACTTGAGATTTGTAGCACTAATTATGAATCGAGGCAAATCTACAAGGAATTGAATGTAATAAAAATGGAGAATTGGTCTAGAGAAGATTAAAAGTAAAATTGCAAAAAATTAAAAGCAAAGAAAATAGAAATCAACTTACCACTCTCCATTCGAAAAATTCATTGATAATTGAAACCAAATGCTTCCTTACAAGCTCAACCCACTTATTTAAGAAAACCAATTCTTTCAACCCGAAATTAATTTCCAGATGAATTAAACAACAAAGCATGAGAAGCCTTCCATACTACTTAATTAATCACACTAAGATGATGCATAGTGGAACGAACATGCAAGGGCGGTAAAGACATTAATTTAATCAAACAAGTAGCGCATAATCAAACAAACTATTTTGGACTACATTATAATTTGAATGATCTTCATAGGACAATACTGGGCCTCGGACCATTTTAAATTATATTATAATTTGACGTGAGTTGTTGCATGTATAGCAAGTTTTGCCGTCATTGTTAGGATCAGTGTTTTGATTAGTTTTAATATTTATGAGATCTTTTTTATCCTAACTAATTTAGTGTGTATATTGCTGTTTGTTTTTCTTTTATTTTTTGTTTTTGTTTTTCTTGGTCTTTTCTGGTTGTTTGTTGAAGTAGTGCCTGGATTTCCCTGAGAACCTATAACTAGATTTATGGCTTTTTATAATATCAGGAGTTTTAACCCAACCAAGGTCCAACAATTCCACCATTCAGTTCTCACCCTTTGAGTTATCACTCCTATGACCATGTCAGCTATAACTTTCATCCAACTCAAGTTGATGAGAAACCTTTTCTTGAAGACCTATTCAAAGATCTCAAAATCGACGGCTAAGAGTTTTTGAAAGTCCGAACTAGAGAGGTTGGATCAAATAGAGGCCAAAGTGGTTGAAAATGAGGTTACAGTAAAACGTATAAATGTTCAACCTAATTTTTCTGATGGTGGATGCATTTAGAATCTTGCTTGAGGAAAAAACAAAAAAAAAATTGGTGACACTGTGGTAGCTAGGGAGGTATAATTATATTATATATTATATACTTTGATGGTGAGATGAGTTAGGAGGATTTAGAGTCAAACCAAGAGTAAATTTGTGAGGTAGAGAAAAAGAACAACTAATAGAGTTTGAGGCCAAAAAGCCTAGCCTATTCATTCTTAGTATTATGTCAAAATCACTTAAGTCTAGGATGATAAGGGTCCCCCTTAACTTATGACCTGATGCTGACAACTCGCAGCTTTGCACCGTTGAGTTTGCTAGCATAGATACTCTGGCTGGAGTAGCTACTGACAGAATATAGCATAAGGGCTCTGGTTTTAATTGAGCATGTCGTGCAAAAGTCATGGAGATGAATGAATAACTAGAGCTTGAATCAAATAAAGTGAAGGCATAATATCCAAGGATGGGTAATGTACTTGTAACAACTGTATCTTGATTCTCTCCACATCTTGACATGTAACAGCAAATGCCATTCCTTTCTACTGTTGTGTGACCTTGTTAGTGGTAGGCTAGGTGTTCTGAGTGGTTTGTACTTGGGCAACGAGCTTTGGACAAGCCTCCGCATAATAACCCGTTTGACCACAGTTGAAACACATTCCTAAATTTCGAAGGCATTGCCCTTGATGGTGCTTTCCACAATTGCCATACTTGGAATATGGGAAAGTATGATTCCTTTGATGTGACTGCATGCCTTAAATGCCTTTGGGATTTTTGGCTTGTCGCTGCGAACATTGGAAACCTTGTTGATTGAATTTCCTCTTTTGATTTTGAAGGAATCAAATTCCTAGCTGAAGTGAATGATCGCTTTGTGTCATTAAACTTGTTTTAGAAAACCAAAATTATAGAGAACAAAAACATACCAGAGAAACATCTATATTAATTAGCATGCTTTTTAATAGAATTAAGGACAGAAGAATCCTACCTTTGAAGACCTTCTTCGATGTGGGAAACTTCTTCTATGAACCACGAATCGAAAAACTTCCTACAAATTCATAGCAAGAACTCTTCTTGTCTTGGGAACACCACCACAACAGAAATCTCACTATTCTCAAGGAAGAATCAATGGGGGAACACCACCACAACAGAAATCTCACTATTCTCAAGGAAGAATCAATGGAGGAGGTGTGACCTCCCTTTAATTTTGGCAAGGGAATTCTTTTTGGGAAGAGGAGAGAATTGGAGATGGAGAGAATTTCTTGGAAGTTTACCGAACACTTCTATCAATTGGTAACTTTCTCTCCCCTTCCCTCTTATCCCTCTTATTTTACGGAAAGTGTGTGAGAGAGAAGAGAAATAACTTCCTAAAGAACGTGGGAAGTTATTTCTTTAATAATAATAATATAGTAATATTGTTATTAATTAATATTAGTTTAATTATATATATTAATTAATTAATTTTATTTAATTATATAATATTGAATCACATTTAATAAATATAATTAATTAACAATGAATTAACTATCTCATATTAATTTAAATTTGAATCGTATTCAAATATCATTCTCTCACATAACCTATAGTTTTAATATGAATCTCATTCATATTAACTTTAACCTGTAGTTTTATATGAATCTCATTCATATAATTAATATTTAAATCTCATTTAAATATTTTTATCTCTCTTATAACATAAAGTATAAATTTTGAATCTCATTCAAAATAAAATTTATATTATAATATATCTATATACAGTATGCTAATTGTATCACTTAATTCCCTTTTTAATTTGAACATTTCAAATTAAATCAAAATGTTTGATTCATATACTAATCTTTTATGAGCTAGCAAGGGAACCTTATGGACCTATAGTTAGAAGCTTCAATGATATGAGATTAATCAATTAAACTCTTTAATTAGATTAATCAATGTTCATTAATTATAGGTCACTCCACTAAAGACTTACAGTTACACTCTTCACACTATAAATATATGTGTCCACGGAATTTCCTAACCAACAGTAAGTCGACCATTCACAAATTACTCATAGCTACAGCAGATCAAATTACCATTTTACCCTTATAGTTATATCTAACTTCTTAAGTACCACTGATCCCTCTAATGAATAAACTGTTTATAGTCCCACTATAAACTAACCCTTCTCAGGCTAGTGAGAGGGTGAGGCCTCATTGTTCAAGACTCGAAATCAGCCCTAAAGGTTATCTACTTACCCTAAACATGGAAAGAAGTGAATTCCATCTTGTGAAGATATATTCTCAGCTTCTTATTGGACAAATCTTCAAAATGGTAGGCTTATTGAGTCGGCGATTTGGCCACTCTCACCCATACAGATCAAAGGATTGCCTTCAAAGGTAGGAGTTCATAACTCACTTAGGATTTAGGTCGAATTACCTATAGTCATCATATGAAATGTCAATTTCTACAATTAACAGTGCTATAAAGAGAAATTAAACATTTCGCGGTTCGGTCTTATACAAACTCTTTGCATAGGATACCTCCACCCACATGTCTCCACATGAACAATTTGGGTCAAATCGTTTGTAACACTTTACAATTCCTTGTAACAATTACAAAGTGAGTCGTATCCGTAGTGTTACTAGAATAAGGCATGCAACCTTATTTTATACTACTCACTTTTTTTGTTATTACTTAAACATGATCCAACCTTGTATGTCAACCACATACATGTTTAAGTTTACATAAAATAACCATCGAATCTTAGTTTATTGGATTGAGTTTGATACATAAGATAGATAAAATAACTTCTTATTTTATTCTATAAAGAAAATTTATTTACAATTTACAAAACTACAAGAGCCAAGAGATTTAGGACACATTAGTCCCAATAGATTTGTCAATAGCAAATAGAGCATTCTTTGCTTCTGATTCCATTCCTGAAAACAATTCTATCACCACGGCGAATCGAGTTCAAAGAACTCTCCCCACAGCTTATTCGTGTAAAGATCCAGCATTCCTTCACTTATCACTCTTTATTCCCTCTTTTGGACGGCCACTATCTTAGACAGTTAGTTCCCCCGAGCTAAATAGTAGTCATGTCCACAACTGACAGCTTTCGTTGGCCTGCAGGGAGTCCCCCGAGTCACTAGAAAGAGGGTGAAAGGCCCACTACTTCTTCATTCATGGCCTATTTTTTGATTGATCTCCCTTTCGTATTCATTCGACCTGAGGCAAAAGAGAAGTCATACAAAGATTTCAGTTCAGAAGTTGAGGCTTTGGTAGCAAAATCTACTTCCATGAGTAAGACCAACTCAAGAGCAAGTGCATATTCTTTAAGTCAAAACACAGTTACAATTTCTCAAATGTCTTCTCTTAAGCCTTGTATAAATCTTTCAACTTATTGTCCTCTATGTCTACTAGTCGGGGTATAAAGTGAGATAGGCGATCAAACTTTCGTTCATACTTTGTTACTGACATGTTCCATTGACGAAGGTTAAGAAATTTCACCTCTTTTTTATATTTGTTGTCAAGGGAAAGTATTTATTGTGAAAAATTCGTGTAAATTGCTGCCAAAAGATCGAACCTCCAATTGCTCTTTCTGTGGATCCCCACTAGAACTTTGCATTACCTTTTAACATGAAGGTGGCACAATTCACCTTTTGCTCTTCTGCAGTGTTCATGTGGCAAAAAATAGTTTCTATTTCAACTATCTAATTTTCTACTATATTTGGATCCACAGAGGATCCATCAAATATTAAAGGGTCGAACTTCCTAAATTCATGAATGATTTTCGAGTCATCTGTATCATTAACTATTGGAGTGGTAGACGAAGTTGTACTTCCATTATTCATATTCTGTATCAGCATTTGTAGTGCTTCTGGTGTAAATAAGACGTAAGGCGTCCACCCATTTCCTTGATTTTGAACCCCTATGGGTTTACCTCGAGTTTTGCCTCATCGTGCCGGAACTCGTCAAGGTGTTGTCTGGTACATATTTTCTTAAAAAGGAAACAACCTAATCCTACTTCTCTTACCTATACTAACATATTCGACATAACTAAGGGCATCACTTAACAGGTCAGACCATCTAACATCACGACTCCTCTAATGTAGTTAAGCCTAATTGGCTCATATGTTATGATACCAAACTGTAACGACCAGACCCTTACATAACCAGATCCGACCGCTACAACATGCATACCTAAACTTTCTATCATGAGATGAGTTTTGGTAAAAAAATATTTAGAAGTAAACATCAAAACTTATATTAGTTAAGTAAAGAAACTATACAAAAAGTTCTTTTACAAAACACCAAGATCCATAAAAACAAAACATTAGCTTAGTGGAAGAAAATGTCTATATGTCCAAAACAATGAGTTTGATGGTTGGCCCTCTGAGTGACGTATCATCAAGCCTCCTACGTTGTGACCTCACCTACAAAGTTTGTGGAATAGGATGAGTATATAATATACCCATTAAGTAGCTCTGACCTATGGTAATACCAAATGCACAATCACATGCAACATGTTATAAAAATATATGATTGAGACCCGAAACATGAACTTGTCATAACCTGAAGTAATCGATTACTCTTCCAACATGAGTTCCACCGTCCTAATAGGAAGATGTGGACCTAAGAAAAACTAACTCAATTGATGATTAGCGATGACATGCAATCAGTAGAGCCAGAGTTGCATCCAACATCAACCACTAACATAAATGTAAGATGAAACTAGAGAGGTACAACCATACACACATAGCCTACTAGTTGAAAAGCACCTAAAAAGTGCTTGGGCTTAGAATTTGTTTAGTTTTATTACTTAAAATGAGTTATTTGATTTTTTTTTTATGTATAATTGTAGGAAATCGAGCATTTGGACCAAAACAGGCTAAATTCAATGTAAGATGACCAAAATCCCCCCAAAGAAGGTCAAACTTTGACCTAGGGCAAGAAGAGATGAGAAAATAGATCAAAATGGGTAAAAAAAAAAAGGCGGAAGGAAGCAAGCACGACGCGCTATAGCACCTTGCTTGACACAAAAACTCAAGAGGGCAAAATGGGGTAGCGAGCGTTGCGACACTCTGAACTATGCGCATGAACAAATCATTGTAGCATTGTGACGCTGCGCTCCGTTTCTATATATATGCAATTTTGCCGAGGCTTTTTGGGGAGGCTGTTTTTAGGGTTTTTCATAGAAGTTGTCAAGACCTCCACCAAGAGCCGATTTCTAAACAGCGATAACATCTTGGAACTTTCAAAGGAGTGGAGATTTGGAGAGATCGTTGAGTGCAATTCCAAATTCAAGGATGATAGTCAAGAACTTGGCTTGCTTCTTCTTCCCTTTTTATTTTTATGTTTCTTTGAGTTTGGTTGCATTATGAATGTTTATTTTGGTACTGTAATCATGAGTAACTAATTTATAGTCTTAGGGTGTTTGATGTAGTTTTTGGATTGTGGGACTTTGTTGATCGTTCTTGAATTTATTGAATGCATGAACTATTTTTGCATGCTTATGTTTATTGCTTTCAAACAATTGGCCAATGTTTGAATGATTTTAAATTTGATGTCTTGCTTGGGAGAGAGGGTATTGGATTAGAACTAGCATGTTAAACTATTAATCAAATATGCATGTAAATGATAGGAGATTAAATGATAGGACAAAAGACTCTTAGGTTTATAGTTAGCATAAAACAAATTCGAGGTCTAAACAATTAATTAGTTAATCCGTCAATGAAATCATCACCCTAGGACATGTCTTTGTTTGGTTTCGCCCTGGTGTCTATCTTTAATTTGCTTTCTGTGATTAATTTACATTAGTTTTCGTCATAGTTGGGTTCCCTAAATAAAATTGGAAGAATCTTTGGGTAGCTAAAAGTTAACCAACCAATTTCTCAGAGGATGATACTCAACCTTGGTCGTTTTAAACTATATTATTACTCGATGCGTACGCTTGCACGTATTACTAGTCCATAGCATAATCATAACATAAGGTTAGGTCTAGAAGGGTGCAACCATACACACCCTACAAGCCCTAGATGTCACACCCCTTCCCGAGTTACCCTCCTACCCTAAAAAGAGGTGTGAAGAGAATAGACATCGACTCCTTATGATATCTACTGTCACTCAACTTCCCAAGCACAACTCAACCAAGCATAAAAGTATAACTCACATCCAGGCCACAAATGATAATCTCAAAACAAACCTTTATAAAATTAACAACAAAGTCTTAAACACAATACCACTCTCTTAGATCCCAATATGTACAATGCTAGGTCTTAAGTATAAAATATTTACAAATTTCAAAACTAAACAGCAAATCCAGACGTGTTCGACGAGTAGGCTAAGCACCCCTATTCCGCTCGCTACCTGAAAAGTAGAAAACATTTGAAAGCATGAGCTAAATAGCCCAATGAGTAAAAAGCTTTGAAAAACTATTTTTGGCTTAAAAGTTCAATAAAATCATGCTCGTCATTCAAATAGTAAAGCATTGAAAGCTTAAAACATTTGTATATGCTTAAAAGATTTTTCCTTAGTTGAGGTTGAGTAGTCTCTACACTGCTCAATGTCGAAATCTACCTCATCATATCCAAAGTCGAATAATCTCAATATCATAGTGTCAAATCTCCCTCTACGTGCACATAGGAATTATAATTTAGGCTGCCCATATGCCTTCACCAAATCCATCAGCATTGGGAACCAATTCAAGTTGTCCAAATACCTTCTCCCAGTTCTTTGGCATTGGGGACCATATTCAGGCTATCCATATACCTTTACCAAGTCCATCGACATTGGGGACCAATTTAGGCTATCCAGATGCCTTCTCCTAGTTATTCGGTATTGGGGACCATAGTCAGGTTGTCCAAATGTTTTCTCTCAGTACTTTGGCATTGGAGACCATATTCAAGTTGTCAAGTTGCCTTCACTAAGTCCATTGGTATTGGAGACCAATTCCGGCTACCTACCTTTTCCCAGTTCTTTGGCATTGGAGATCATATTCTGCTGCTTAGATGCCTTCACCAGGTCTATTGGCATTGGTGACCAATTCAGGTTGCCTAGATGCCTTCTCTCAGTTCTTTGGCAGTGGAGATATATATTCAGGCTGCCCAGATGCCTTCTCCCAGTACTTCGGCATTGAGGACCATTTTTAAATAAAAGCATACTAAATCATTCACAAATACGAGTTAAAAAAATTTCTCAGAATTTCCATAATATTTTCAAACAACATGCTTTTTCACAAATTCTGGCATTCCAGAGCATTAGGTTCAAAACTATGTAAAAACATGTTCAAAATCATGTTGATTGATCGATTGTGTATGAATGATAATTAAAGAATAGTTATGGTCCAAGTGCAAGCATACACTAATGAAGTAATAAACTTGAGAATATACTAAGCATCAGATCCCACGAAACTAGATGCAATTTAAATTCTTTAAGGTAATGCGATTAGTATAACCAAGGGTAACCAGCTGTGATGATATAGTGTTTAGGTTGAATGTTGATTAAACAATAAGTTATTGAACATGGACACATTTATGTTTCAACAAAAGGAGCATTATGCCTTGGGCATTGTGATTACATCTTACCTGGACAGTGACTTAGTCATGGACAAAAAACTTCTCCTATTTGATATTGTTTCAAGTTTCTTTAGGACCCGAAATAGCTTATTCTATATTTCTATAGTTAGCTCAATCTTAGATTAATTTCATGCAATTTCTTTATCCTATGGTGTACATTATTTCTAAGGCTACATGAAAATCCTATTTCTAAGCTTTTAGTCGCATATTCCTTAGTGAACCATGTTTATATCCTAGCCTTCTTAGTATTCAAACTCTATTAGATTAAGTGGCCAATTTAACTTAACAATTTTTCCATTAACTCAACAAAAGAAATGCATAAGTCAAAGAGGTATGAAGCATTAGCATCGGCTTAAGCCATAAAACTCTAGGGTATTCACACAACTAAACTCCTTAGAGAATGTAGCTCATGATTAAGAATAAAATGAATGGGTTTCATTAGATAATAAACCATGATTACAAGATGATTGTTCAAAAGAATAAAAGATGAAAAGAAATTTAAAAAAAAAAAACTAAATAGGTGCTGGAAAATTCACAAAGTAAACACCTTGGACAAATCTCTCACTCTCTCAAGCTTCCTAAGTCAGATTCTTCTTTATCAAGGATGAATCTGATATCACTACAAAAGTGCTATTTTTTATAGCTTAATTCGAGCTCGTTCATGGATTTTATGTGTTCAATAGGCTGTTTGGGGTTGATTTGGAGCTATCAGAAGTGAAATCGAGCACCTGGAGCTCAAGGAAGTGAAAATTACAAAAATGTCCTTGGGGCCAGCGCAGAGTAGAATGCAGCTACGCTCTGCTCTATGCTCAAAGGCAGAGAGCAAAGATGGTGAGAGCACAACGATGCTCCCTTGGAGTGTAGCTGCCCTCCGAACTTTGATGGAAATGTAACAAGAGCGTTGAGGACATGTTTCAGATGGATCACCATAAAGTGAGCACACACAACATGCCTACACATCCTGCAATCACCTAACAGACAAATCTCGAACAAGAAAGGTTAATTCAGATACTTGACTTCTAAGCTCACGAATTTCTCTTACCTCTTTTTTGTCTTATTGAGCTGCTTGCCTCGTGAGAATCGCATAATGGATGCTTCCATCGCTATTTGTCATGATGAAACAAGTAGACACAAGAAAAAGAAAAATCTTTTTGAGGTTTTTAAAGTTTACAAGACTAATTAACAAAGAGAGATTAATTGGCTCCTCGGCAACGACGCCAATTTTATGTTGTCCGTGAGAATGGGTATCATAAACCTCTCTCTGACAACCAAATAAAATTTATAATTCACCAAACCAACTATTTATACTACTGAGTAACACAAGTGGCAAGTCCGGGGTCGAACCATAGGGAGCTAAGATACAATCTCTTTAAGCTAAATTGACTATGGAAAGTAGTAAAAATGGGGTGGTTTTTGTTTAAATAAAATTTGAGAATGTAAATTGCAAAAAAATAAAAGTGCAAGAAAAGTAAAAGCAACGCCTAATTCAGGACTGAGGATCCATTCGATGTTTGATTGATCATAGGATTATCAAGATGATCTCTCTCAATTTAACGTGCTTAGCCAACTTGCCTGGATAACCCAAGACAAAGCGCCTTAATTACTAATTAATTACTTAGTTAAAACAAATGCTTGATTAATTGGGTTTGATAGCGGCCATAGAAATCTCAAATTTACTTCAATTAATTTCTTAATTAGACTAACTGCTTAGTTCTTGGGTTCGATAGCGTCCATAACAAGCAAACAATCGCATTAAGTTCGATAGGTTCAACTAAGACTATTAATAACTCGAATCGTCCTAAGTTACTAATCGATTGTATTCTTGAAACATCCTAGTCATGCAATGTGTAAAAGAGTTATTTTAAACAGCCTAAAATTCACAACAAGCATGCTTTGGACTTTCCCCATTCATAGCAAAATGAATGAAGGTTGATCAAACCTATCATACATCTAAGCATCGATATTCAAACACATTCAAGAACTACAGAATCAAAGAGAAATATGGAATAAGAAAAAAAATCCTCACAATGGATCCATAGGTTTCACTTAGACCTAAGCTAGCAACTCACCTTAGCTACGAGATAGGTACGAGATAAGCTTTACAATCATCCAACAGACCAAAAAAATGGAGAAATACATAGGGAAGGAGAACAGAAGAAGAGAAAATAGGATTGAGGGCTGAAAGCTCGAGAGAATTAAGAAGATCAACCCTAAAATTGGCAAAAAAAAAAACAATTCATATCGAGGGGAGAGTATCGCTATGTTCGGAGCATCACTACGCTCTCGCCATATTTACTCTCTGCCTTTGAGCATAGAGGAGAGAGTAGTTGCACTATGCTCTACGCTGGCCCCATGGGCATTTTTGTAATTTTCACATCCTTGAGCTCTGGGTGCTCGATTTTACTTATGATAGCTCCAAATCAACCTCAAATAGCTTGTAACGCTCCGATTTGCATGATTTACTTGAATTTCTATCAAATAGCATAATAAATACATAAAATCAACGAATGAGCCCAAATTAAGCTAGAGAAAATAACACTTTTACGATGCTATCAAAACCTCTTTCTTTATACTCGTTCTCATAGGACAAAGAGGTCCTAGCTCTAAGTTCTTCTGAGGAACTTTTGTTCTTTAAGAGTATTCTAGATATTTTGGTGGGATTTTTGCTTGAAAGGTGTGAATTTCAAAGGTGCCCCCAAAGTGTGACGCTTTCGTGTCCTTTTATAAGTGATGTTGGTTAAAAGAGTGGCCTAAATTCACGTTTTGAATGACTCCCAATCAATTTTGGCATTGAAGAACATTTGAGGACTGGGTAACTCGCAACTGTGGATGACCAAGCACACTTCTAGACTTTAGAATTCTATTGCAGGCACATCATGTGATGTGCGCCTATCGAAATCAAATTCTGCAAAACAACAGAAAAATCTTGTAAATTAGTCTTAACTAGTAAAAACATGCTTAAGGTAGCTAAATAACCTTCACTTGACCATTTTATCCATTTAACATCATATATTAGGGTAATTAACATGCGATTGACCATTTTCACCAAGGAAAAGTACCAAAATATGGCTAAAAAGACATGCATTTCATGATATGTATTAGATGTTCTGCATACTTGAGTGATTTTAGACTTATTTGTGCATGCATGGTTGTATAATTATTCTAAGGATGCTCTATTTTCTAGTGAAACTTTTCAATTTTTGGGATAATCTAACTTCATATAAGAAATAATGATGTGACTTATTAGCATTGCCTAGGATTTATTCTAAACTTTATGCTATCATCTGTGGGGAAAATTGGATAGCATAATCCTGAGTTCAATACATTTAAGTATCGCTTAAACAAACAACAAAAAGCGAAGTGGGCAAAATTGCAAAGTAGCGTTGCATATCAGCTTCCTAGCATTATAATTGTCTTTTTCGTTAAGGTCATTTAAGGGTTCATTCTTTGGGTCTTTCAGGTTGATAGAGAGAGATAAAAGCAAATTCCAAAGGGTTTTGGAGTTGGAAATGATCATAGAGCAACTTGTTGGAAAAATTCTCACACTTCTAGTGCAGGAATAAGCAGAAAAATAACAAGAAATTAAAAGAAAGCAATAAAACTGAAAACATAAGAACTAACATGGACAACTCCCAACTTGGAGAAAAACCATGGACCAAAAAAAATTCACTATGTGAAAAATTGCTACAATCACACAAAATAATTCTCTCACCCAACCCAATTACATTAACACTCTCTCAAAGCTTTTGACTATTTACACTTTTTTCCCACTCCTCTCAAACTAGAGAACACAAGAGAAATTTAATTAGAGTTAGCACACTAATCTTAAAGTGTTTTGAATTGAGACAACTTGAAACTAGAGGCATATACTCCTTTTATAGTAGTAGAAGCACATCACTTTCTTCAATTTTTCTAATGTGGGACAAACTGTACTAATATTTTGCTAAACAAAATCCACATTAGCAAGCTATTTGAAGAATCTACTGGTTCTGCAACATCCATTTTCTTCATCAACAATCATAATTCTCAACTCAGATAATTATAAATCACTCAACCATAAAGAGTAGATCACTTGGAATACCACCTTCCAAAAATTTATTTCTTCGTCACATGCCAATAAACCTTGCTGATATTTATGGTGCAACTTCCACTTACTTGGCTCACTCATAAGTCTTTTAGCCGTCGACATAACTTCTACCACACACTTTGATAACTACCAAATCAATGTCCATGTGCAAACTTGTGGAACTGCTAACATCATATCCTTTATCATGGTAAATTGGACATACCACAAGGATGGATATTGCCTTGCTTTAATGGAAGAAATTGTCATCTTCCGTGATGATAGAGACAATGTTAGCATCTGATTTAGAGCTTTTTGACGAACCTGCTTTTTTAGGACAATCCCTTTTCATGTGTCCAAACTGTCCACATTCCCAGCAAACTATTCTTTTGCATACTCTTTTTTCTTTTTCCACTTGCTACCTTCCATTACTGAATCCTTTTGTGATGTATTCCCTTCACTATTCAGTCTTCTTTCCTTTGACAAAAGTTTACTAGTAGCCCCAACAAAATCTAAAGTTTCCTTCTCGTACATCAAGATTGGCTTCATGTGTTCATAAGAAAAATGAAGTGCCTAAATGAGTCTGAGTGCCTTTTCTTCATCTTCTATATTCACTCCTATCACCTCCAGCTCAGAAACGATACCATTGAGAATACTCAGATGATCTAAGATTTTTGTACCCTCCATCATTCGTAACGTGTGAAACTGCTCCGTTAGGTACAATCGATTTGAGATGCTCTTTGCCTGATACATCGCTTCAAGCTTCTCCCAAAGCTCTTTGGTTGTCGAAATTGCATGCAACATTTGCAAGAATATTTTTAGCCAAATTTTGTCTGATTGCACTTGCAGTTCTCAAATCCATGTCCTCCCAATCTTCATCGTTCATAATGGACGTTTTAGAACCTTTACTGGAATCGCCACTGGAATCTTTTGAACCACCATCACTATTTAACTCTTTAAAAATACCACATTGTTTGGTATTCCCTTCAAGGCCTTATGTAACCCAATTTGTGTCAACACATCATTGACTTGCATTTGTCACAAACTGAAGTTGATCCTTCCATCAAATTTCTCTACCTCAAATTTTACTGAACAATGCTAAAACCACAAAGCAAAATTAGAAATTCAAGAAACTACGAACCTAAAGCTCTAATACCACTTGTTGGAAAAAAAAAAAAACTCTCACTTCTCCCACAAGAATAAGCAGAAAAATAACAGAAAAATTGAAAGAAATAAAACTGAAAACACAAGAATTAACATGGAATACTCCCAACTCGGAGAAAAAAACCATGAACCAGAAAAAATCCAATATATGAAAAATTGCTACAATCACACAGAATAATTCTCTCACCTAGCCTCAATTACATTAACACTCTTTTAAAGCTTTTGACTACTCACACCTTTTTTTCACTCTCAAACTAGAGAATACAAAAAGAATTTAATTAGAATTAACACACTAGCTTAAAGTGTTTCTAACTAGGACAACTTGAAACCAGAAGCATAGGCTCCTCTTAAAGTGGTAAGAGCCATCATTTTCTTCAATTTTTTCAATGTGGTACAAATTGGACTTCCAATATTTTTCTAAAACCAACTAAGACTAAGGACTTAAGGACAAGAGTCAAGAGCTTGAGGGCGACTATATGTTGGAGATTGCATGGATCGATGGATAACTCTTTCTATCGATCCTTTCCTTTGTGTTTAATTTTTCTCTAAAATTTTATATTTGTGATTATAATTCTATCTATAGTTCTAGGGTTTCCAATGTAGTTAGGAATTGGCTGTGAATTCAATTGTGAGCCTTAAATTTGATTTGCATTTATTACTTTTTAGCATTTTGTGTTCTTAACTTTTGTCAATTTTTTTTGTAACCATTTGACTAATTGAAAAGCACTCTAAAAGTGTTGTTTTAGGCTCAAAATTTTGTTAGTTTTATTGTTAATTTATGTTTGTTGATGTTTTATTATGTTTAATTTTAGGAAATCAAGTATTTGGATCGGAACAAGCTATTTTGAGATTAAAATGATGAAAGTACCCCTATAATAGATCAAAGTTTGACCTAGGGCAGGAGAAGGGGCCAAAATTGATGAAAAGTGGCGAATTATGGCAAAAAGAGGCGTAAAAACCGTGTGGGTGACGCTATCCCATTGGTATAAAAGTCGCAGCTCGTAATTTGGTCATAACTTTTAATCTAGGTGGCCGTGTGAGGTGAATGAATACTCATTTTCTTTGTTTTTTTCATTCGCTATCCATTTACAACATTAGATTTTAGATTTTATTTCATCTAATTTTGGTACCTAAGTTTTATCCTTTTATCTTTTATTTATCTAATTCCTACACAATTTGGAAAAAATGTTTGCCTATATAAAGTAGGGCAGTAGTTCTCGTCATCAAATTTTGGAGCTTTTGAGATTAAGAGAGAGTTCTAAGCAGAATATAGAGGTTCCTTAGTGTCGAAGCCGATTGGAGAGCATTGGAGTGTCAATTCCATCACGGAGATGGGATTGGTATGTCGGATAATTCTTTGTGTCCCTTTTTCATCTTGGATTCTTTTCTGTATGTTTGCATTGTATTTATGGTTCTATCTATGCAAACCATGTTAGGCTGAATTTCTTATTATTCTAGGGTTAAATGGGTTTTATGGATTTTTATTAAACACTTTGTGATTCTTGAATATTAATTTGCATTAATGTTTTCTAGCTAGTATGACTGTTTTTAATGCTTTTGAATGTTTGGTAAATATTATTATGATTTCATTATTTAAATCTAACTTGAGAAAGTAGGCTTTAGATTAGACCATGCATGCTAGACTAACATTTGAACACACAAGAGTAGTCGGATGTTAGTAGAAGTCGTTGATGAAGAGTCTTAATGTTTTGCTTAATTATCTAGTTTCAAGAGATTAGTAATTAGTAATTAGGTAAAAGAAAAGATTAATCTTGAAAGGGACAATCCAGATAAAAGATTTCTAGACCTAGGTGTGTGTTAATTGATTCAAGAGTCAAAATGATTGTATTTAATAATGCCATTGATGAAACATATTCCCTAGAATGTCTCTTGGTTGATAATTTCCATATTTGTTCTCTTTTATTTCTTTCTTAGTTTAACTTAGATTAGATTCTCATCAACGATCGGTCCCCTAGATAAAATTAGAAGGATCTCTAAATAGCTAAAAGTCTTAAACTAATTTCCAAAGGATGTTACTCGATCTTGACTGTTTTAACTATAGTATAATTTGACTTGTGTGCTTGTGTTGGGGTTTATGCCCTAACCTCCTGGTTTGTATAATGTAAACATATTATTTATTTAATAAAATGAAAGGTTATTTTATTTGACATTTAGACTTACTAACTTAATCTGATAAGCTGAGATCCAAGGTTATTCAATGTAGCTTGAACAGTATGTAGTTTACATACAAGTGGATCATGTTCAAGTAGTGACCTAATAGGTCAATAGTACATGGATAAGGTTAGGTGTCTTATCTGGGTAACATTATGTATACGACCTACTTTGTAATCATCTACAAAACATGTGATCCAAATCGCTCATGTGGAGACATGCGAGTAAGAGTGTTCTATACAAAAAGTTCTATAGGACTGAACTGCGAAATAATTAATCTGTCTTTGTAACACTATTGACTGAAGAGATTAGTATTTCATAGGATAAACATATGTAACTCAATCTCAATCCTAAGTGAGTTACGGACTCCAACTTATGAGTGCTTTCCTTTTGATATATATGGGTGAGAGCAGTCCATGTCGGCGACTCAATAAGCCTACTATTTTGAGGACTTGACCGAGTGGGTAGTTAGGAACATAGCTACACAAGATGAAACTCACTCTTTTCCACCTTTAGGGTAAGTAAACGAGTTGTTCCTTTAAGTGTTGACTCCAAGTTTTAAAGAATGGGGCCCCTCCTTCTGATTTGCTTGAGAGAGGCTTTGTTTATGGTAGGACCATAAACAAATTGTTCATTAGAGGATCAGTAGTACTTAAAGAGTAAAAGGTAATTATAGGGATAAACTGGTAATTTGGCCAAACTGTAATTACAAACAATTCCTAGGTTTGACTTACTTGTAATGGCTATATCCATGGACGCATATTCTACCGCACATAAAAGTGCATCTATGGGTCCTTAGTGGAGTGCTCCATAGTTAATAAATGTTGGTTAATCTAATTAAAGAGTTTAATTAATTAACCTCGAATCAATGGAGCTTATATTTTGTAGGTCTATTACGTTCTCCTGCTAGCTCACGACGGATAAAATAAGGATCAATAGTTATAAAAGAATTTGAAATGTTCCAATTAATTACGGAAAATTTATGTTAATTTTATATTATATAATTAATATAATGTATATAGATACATTATAATATAAAATTAATTTTGAATGAGATTAAAAAATTAAACTATATAATATGAGAATATAAATGTATTTGACTAAGATTCAAATAATAAGTTAATATGAATGAGCTCATATTAAAACTATATGATAAAAGTTAATGTGAATGAAATTCATATTAAAATTGTAGGTTATGAGAGAGAAGTGTATTTGAATATGATTCAAATTGGTATTTAATTAAATAGCTTAATTAATTTAATTTAATTTAATTTAATTTAATTAGTTTAATTTAATTTATATTTAAATTAAATAGATTAACTCACCTACATTGTAGAGGAGTTAACTCCCCTTTCACTCATAACTACAATGTGAAATACAACTCCCTCCTCTCTCCTCTCTCTCTCTCAAGTTCCGACAAAATTCATATATCATAGAGAACATTTTTTTTTTTTTTTACTTTTTCTCTTTCTCTTTCAAAAGGAAGCTCCCACAAGTTGTTCCTTGCTAGAGATATAGTGGAAAAGACTTTTTGGCAGCATCACCGTTCATGTGAGAAAAAGTACATGAGATCTATTCTTCGGGAAAGAGGAAGGAATTACAAAGAAGAGAATCTTTAAAAGTAATGTCTTCTTTCATGTATTTATTACTTAAACTATTTTACAACATTATGAATGTTTGTTTTTCTTCTTTTCTATAATGTGAATTCATAAATATAATCAAAGCAAAGGCGATCAAATGCTTTCACTGGGAATTCGATCCCTTCATTTTTGTCAACATGAAAATATACAACCTCTTTAAATGGCAAAGACGACAACAAATCAATATGTTATAAAGGAATAAACCCATACACAATCTCAAATGAAATACATTTAGTGACAAACAACCCTGTTATATGTAAATTCGATGAATAGTAGACAATTATCCTCCCAAGTTTTGGTGTTTTCATCTATTATAGCCCTAAGCATAGTCACCTCATCAAAAAGATCTACATGTCATAACCGAGATGGAGGACATGGACTTGATCTTGAGTTTCATTGCTTTAACCTATTAATCCTTGCCAGTTAATATGACAACTCTTCAATTAAGTTATTGCAGAGGTTGAATCATCTCATAACTCTCTCACTATTATGAAATGCTTATCTAGTTCATGACTAGGATACATTTGACTCTAAAATGTAATTAAATGGTTAACAACTTTTGTCAACTATTTAGTAGCTTTACCTGGAACCAACATATCAACATTATTTTACCTTATTGAAAATTTATGATCTTTTACTTGACATTCTTTGTAGAAAAATGATATTTATCATACAAACACCTTATTCTACGTGTGCAAAGACCATTATGTTTCTTTTCAAGGACATCCTACAATTAGGCATATCTTTGAACATGTATATTTTGTTCCTTTTGAGTTTCTTTTGATAAGTATGCTTAAACTAATTTTATTACTCTTCCACAATCTCAAAATTGTCTTGTAGATAATTTTGAAAATAATCATGTTCACTATACAATCTCTATTGCATATCTTAACTAGAGTCTTGTGATGGCATGTGGCTTATGAATGATGTGATCAGGTCTAACAAAATACTCATCATTTATGTGACAATGTCTAACAATGTCAAGTTTCTCCTTCTACAACTCAATTTCACCCAAATTGTACTTGATGCTTAAATTTGTGGATATTAGTTAAGCTTCGTATGAAAGTATACTTTCCATCACGATCTAATCATAATTTCTTGATAGACTTACATAATTGATTTTCAACTTCAATCTTACTCTTCTTGAGTTTTTCAAAGAAAATTTAGACTTAATTTGCATTAGGTAAAGATACTTATACCCTAAATATTCATCAATATATGAATAAAATATTTACAATTTTATTGTTGCGTGATTTTTACACCATGCAAAATTGCTAGCGTACAATGTCAAGTTTTAATATAGTGGTTGAGTTTTTAGTATCCCTACATGATTGGACCATTAGTTTAATTAAGCACCACAACTAGTTCTACCTTATCTTATCTAGAAAACAGAACATAAGAGTTGAGATATTTAAGTTAACACGCTACTCCTACTCCTAGTCAATGGAGAAACACCATTAGAATGAATATTTGGAAATCAATTTACATGCTTTGATAATTTGATGATTCAATAATGACTTTATGAACATGCAAAAAAATATGACCCATATTGTTACAAAAATTATTCATATCCTCTCCCGAGCTTAACTAATCTCCTGTTAACTTTCTATAAAATCTGCCTCTCGATCTATTTCCTACAAATTAATAGGACATTAGAAAATACTTCTTAAAAATCTCTAGTAGAACAATGTTACTATTGTGTTATTATTCTACTAGTCATGCGACCTATGGTCAAATTCAAATTTTAAATTTTCGAGTAACTTGCACAATCAACATCTGGTTCATACATTGAACAAGAAATATGAATACTAAGTAGCAATGTACAAAAATTCATAAAATCATATACATAAAATCCAAAACATACAAAAAAAAATCCTCTAAACCAAGTCTCAAAGTCAATCACAAATAAAGACAAACTCTTAGGGGAGATGTATAGAAGCTATCTCATCACCTTTGATTCATCAATTATGTACTTTGCAAAAAAATTTGTGAAGTGCATTTCTCAATTTGACAAATTCAAAATTTTACATGGTCATTTTAGTGTTAATGTTACTTGAGAAAAATAGATTGAATATTGAAATTTATAAAACATATTATGCAATCAATTATTCATTCAATTTTTTACATAGAAATCAGACCATTTGAAAAATGAACCCTATAAATCATTTATGATGCTATGGTACCTCTACTGAGTAAGTTAGAACAAGTGTTAGTCGTAGTGTAGGTCAAGTGTTAAGACAATCTTGACCAAATATCATAGTAGAATAAATCTTATTCCTACAATATCTAGTTACCATTAGTTTGATCAAGGATGTCATTAACAACATTAATGAGCCATTTGTAAGTGTGACTCATCATTTTAGATCTCGTAATTTTTTTTTCCCAACAAGTGCCATCGTAGGGTACGTCAACTGGTGGAAACAAAACTTGAATCTTATCCTTTTTAGGAGTTCACCCTAATATTGACTCATGCAAACATATTCACAACCAAATTCAACCACACCACAAATTTGTTATTTTGTTTAGGGTTGGTATACCATGCTACGAAAATTGTTTTCCATTCATTTCTCATTTTGCATAAACCTAAGGATGTTTTCAAATATATAAAATTAAACCAAAATATTTACAAATACAACAAAATTTTATTATTATTTGAAAATATTTTCAACAGTTTTGTCATTTAAAATAATTTTTTTATAAACAATCTATAATTAGATAAACCTAAATTACAAAATTCAAACTAAATAAAGAAAAGTATACAAAATAAATAAAGAAAAAATATATTCAAGATAGATATGGGAATATTTCCTAATACAATCTCAAAGTTCCATATGTGACATTGTTGTTCCCACTAAATGATAGCACTGTGGTTCATGACTTTGTTTTCTTTATCTATGGCGATTGAGCTAGCAGATGAAATAGATGTTTGATTTAATTTTTCAAGTGCTAAATTTTGAAAATAAGTAATTTTAGAAAAAATTGAAGTAATTCAAAATAGCTTTCAAAGTATTTTTATATTTTAAACAATTTTTTTTGTTAAAAAAGTTTAAATAAAAAAAGAATTTTTTTAAAAAAAATATTATTTATGTAGTGAATCCAAACAAGCCTGAAGTTTCGTGATGAGAATCGTCTTAACTATGCATGATTTGATTCAGTGAACGTGCGTGAAGGTGTGGACCTGATGTTTGAAATTTGTCATAATTAGCCATTAATGGAACAGCTTCCACTTCAATCATGAGTGAAATTGAAGTAATATGTAGGCTGAAATTCCAAGGCATGCCAAATTTGATGTTTCATTGTTTGTTTACTTGACAATATGTGCTTGCTTTTTCTTTTTTGTTTTGTTTTTTTTTAAGTAGATTAGTTATTTATTTCTATTAATCTTTCTGATTAATATAAGTACGTGGTTATTTGATTTCTAGTTTTCTTTCTTTTACTATGCGGTACTTATTTGTTTCTTTGTTTGAGTTGGTGAAACTAAACACTCAATTAAAAGTGATTTTCGATGACTTAAAGGACACGTTTGAAATTAATTTTTAGAATTAATGTTTTAAGCTAAATTACTTAATCATTAGTTTTGTAAGAGAGTTATAAATTATGTTAAAATTTGATTTTATACTTGTTCAAGTGATTAATCAAATTAAAAGATATTTTTAAATCATTAATGTTTGTTTTTAAAACTAATTTTAAAACCATCAAATTATTAAAATAGTAGCATATTTTAGATTGAAAACAAATAAAGAGGCAAAAAATTTAGAGAGAGATATTTAACAGAGATGGTGAGAATTTGAAGATAGAGGAATGAAGTTACATAATAAATAAATAAATAAATAAATAAATATATATATATATATATATATATATATATATTGGGAGAGAATGACCAAATTTTTATGGAAAATAACTTAGAGAGAAAATAAAACTTAAGATTGATGGTAAAAAAATTCAAGACAAAAAGTTAGAGAAAGGGGTAAACAATTAGAGAGAGAAAAATTAAAGATAGTTAATGACCATTGGAGAGAGAAAAGTAAGTGAGAAAATGAACATTTTTACAAAAAAAAAAAATTGAATAAAATAAAAAACTAAACATTATAAAAATTTTAGAGAGAAAATTAGGAAGAGTAAAAATCAGAGAAAAATAAAGTTAGACATGGATAAACATTTTAAAAAGAAAATATCTCACAATCATCAGGCAAAAAAATACTTGAGAAGCACCTTTTTCAAGTGATTGATAGAAAATCACTTGAAGTAATTTGTCATGGTTCTAAAATCACTTTCTTATTAACGCAAAACATCACAATTTGAGAAAGAAAATGATTTTAGACATATTAAAAATGATTTTAGTATTAAAATTGCTCTCAAACATGCCTAATTTTCTTTTAAAAGAAATAAACTGAATTGAGTTAGGAATAAATTTACTTAAAAAAAACTTAAAAGTAAATAAATAAAAATTTGGGTTGATTTTAAATATAGCAAAATGTTATTATCTACTAATATCATTTGTCATTGTCTATTAGTGATAGACACTAATAAATATCTATTAGTGATAAATAACATTTTACTATATTAAAAATATTTTTAACAATTTTGTCATTTAAAATAATTATTTTAGAAATTTACTCAAAAGAAAATTTAAAATAATTTTTGTAAAAAAGAAGAAAATTGGTTAGGAAACGGCCTTTTGTAATATCCGAAAACAGAACTTAAACCCAAACGTGTGCTTCAAATTGAATTCATTTTGAGTTTACTTTTTGAGTTTATTTTCGGGGAAAGTTTGAAGATAGAGACGATACGGATCAAAGAAACGTTTTGTCACTGTGTCCCACACGTGAGACACGTGAACTTACCTTTGTGAAAAATGTGATGCACGTGATTACATTTGATTTTATATCTTTTCAACAAAAATGCTACCAACTCAATCCTATTATAATTTAGGATGAAACAAATCAATCCTAGACACCTAAAATTTTGGTCTTCTATTAATTATGACTAAATAATTGTATTAATTTAAAACTTAAGACTTTCATATCTAAATCAATTGAGACTATTTAATTTTTCTTAGACAAATAGAGGAAATCGGGAAGCTAAGAAGATGAAAAAAAAAAAAAAACGCTCAGATTAATGAAAAAGTTGCCATTTAATTATTTATTTGATTCTTGATTCTATCATTTTATTAAATTATGTAAATTCAAGCATCTTATGAATACTTTAAAATGAAAATGTAAGTTAAGAATTAAATTGATTTACTTTTGAAAGTTTAAGATTTAAATTGATATAATTATTAGCTTGAAATTTCTCAAAGTCTATAGATATATAATTAATTTTTTTTCTTTATAATTTACTTTTAAAAAAGAAAAAAATAACTTTTAGCTATAAACAACTTATTAGAGAGTTATAATTAGCTCAATCAAATATTATTAGATGTTTGATTTACTAAATACACAAATTATTGAACTAAAACATAAACATAAAACTATTTATTTTCTTTTCTCTATAGCAAATATAGAGGTGAAGATGTGAACTCAACTACAAGAGAAAAGAGTAAATATTTAACCTTGTGGATGGTCATGGACATCAAACTTGGGTTAATGTGATGTAATCTTAGATATTATACTTGAATAAATATTATAACTTTTTGGGAAAGCTATTATAAATAGAAAAAATATCAAACTATTTACAAATATAGAAAAATTTCACTGTCTATCAATGATAGATCATGATATGCTTTTATTACTAAAGAAATAGAAGTCTATCGCAGTCTATTGCTAAAGAAATAGAAGTCTATCACAATCTATCAAGGATAGATAATAAAATTTTTCTATATTTATAAATAGTTTTACACATTTTGCTATATTTGAAAACAAACCTAACTTTTTTTCTTCTTATTGCCTTTTGTTGGAGTAATCTTTAAGATAATATTTTCATTTTTTTCAATGAATTATCTAGTATATTTACAATATATTTTTTTTACAATAAGTGTGGAGATGGTGGATCAATCCTTCGACCTCTAAAGAGGAAGGTCATATCAATTATTGTTGAATTAAACTCACCTTGACATATATTTCTAATAGACTGATAAAACTTTAAGGTAAAAAAATTATATGAAAGATGAATTTCAATAAATTTTACGATTTTAAAAGATTGATTTGTATATTGATCGCTCCTAATTTTTGTAAAACATGATTTTCAATGAAATTAAATTAATGAGTCAAAGAAGTCTTCCCTAGATTGGTATGACAACCATAGAGAGGTGAATGAGGTTTATTAAAACTAATTAAAATTTTTTACTAATGTGGGCTCAATTAAGCAAATTAACAAACTCTTTACAAATAAGTAATTTAAACAATAATTTTATGCAAATAAATTCACTTTGAATTAAATAAGAAATTAACAATCACACTTTAAAACATCATATTTAATTCTTATAAAAATATTGGTAATTAATATAGAAATTTTAAGAACTACCAA
Organism: Citrullus colocynthis; assembly: GCA_031780015.1. Lineage (NCBI taxonomy): Eukaryota > Viridiplantae > Streptophyta > Magnoliopsida > Cucurbitales > Cucurbitaceae > Citrullus > Citrullus colocynthis. Next base: position 1,078,416 of record QLSR01000054.1, read on the forward strand.
TCAAAATAATCAAATATGAGCAATTGATTTCAAGAATTAAAAATTACAATTAATTTCATGCAATAAAATATAATATCAAATTAATTACAAAAAGAAATTAGGAGAGGGATAGAGAGAATGACACCGTAATTTTTATAGTGGTTTGGCACAACCGGCCTACATCCACTTCCCAAGCTCCTTCTTGGGCACTTCACTAAAAGTCTTGACTCTTTTCACGGCTTAGAGTCGAACCGCTACACTGCTCTTTTGCAAGTTCAAGAGGAAAATCATCGTTTCTACAGATAACGATCAAACCATTACAATCGCTTTTTTTTTGGGATCTAAAGCAACCCTCACAAAAGTTTGGAAATGAAGAACAAGATGAGAAAACTCTCTCAAAGAGTAGATTTACAAGTTTTGAGCTCACAACCAATCAATCCTCACCACGCATAAATCTATCTCAAGAATTAGATGAAAAGAAGAAAAATTGAAGCTTGGAGAGAGAGCAACAATGGTGACTTAGTAAATTATGGATGATTGAAAATAATAAAATTTGTAAAATTTTGGAGAAGATGAAGTGTTTAAAAACAGATGAAAGTAGGTGAAAACCAAATTAATTTGGACCATTTGATGCTGGTAAAAGAAAATTGAATGGTGGAGATTTAAACTCAACTAGTCGTTAGACACAACCATAAAATAATATTAAATTCATCTTTTTAAAAGCAATTAGCTGTTAGACACAAACGTATATAATGATATTAAATTCATCTTCTTTCTAAAATCATTTTCTTTTTAAAATCATTTTCTTTTTAACATCAATCCAAAAATAAAAAACCCACCAAGTGTCACTTCTCCATTGCTCTAAGTGGCACCTTTCAATTGGTCCACATTGATGAAAAAATGTGCCACGTCATCAGTTTGAGATTTTTCCGTTAAGCTTGTTTCAATCATATCTTCTTCGTTTGAGCTTCGATTTGAGTAATTCAAATTGCATTGGAACCGTTGTTCCAAGTCTACACAATAGATACTTCAAAACACTCAAATTATTAATAAATAAAAGCAGGTTTGTTAGTATCAAAATATTAATTAATAAATTAATTAAAATTAATAATTTGAGATTAAGGGTCAAAAAGCCAACACTTCGTAGTGAAAATTGAATAAAAGATATTATAACAATTATTCATTCATAGAATTTCGGGATGAAATTAAAAATTCGGAGTAAAAATATTGATGGTGTAAAAATGAAAAAGAAGGTAAAGGGAGAAATTGCAATTTTTAACCTAAAATTTTTTTCATTTTTCAAAATTAACATCTTTTTTAAAAACTAGTTTTTTCTAACCTATTTCTTAGTTTTTCAACTTTTAATTTGAGGGTCGCACAGAGTAAAAAGTCTATTTTGTCTCTCATTCAAGTGTCGTTAATTTTACCTTTTACCCAACTTACCAACACAACTTGTTAGACCCAACTTTAGTTCTAAGCCCTTAAACTTCCGTTTTCCATTTTGTTTCTATAAAAAGTTAACTTGAGGTCCCAATTTCAAAGAATTTGTTTTCTTTCCTTTTTGAGGGTCCTTTTGAGACAACAGGTATATTTTATATTTTATTATTTTGTTATTTTCATTCTTGTAGGGTATGCTTATCTCCACGCTTTTGGCAAGTTTCAACCAAGACTGATAGTTGATTTGTTGTTATTTTTAAGGGAAAATTCTGGGGTTTTTTAACTTGTTGATCTTTTCAAACATTTTTAATGAGATTTCAACCAAGATTTGCCAAGATTTTTGTAACAGTTAACCAAAATCAACTGTTACAGGAAATCTTGGTAAAAAGTCCCATTTTTAGTAAGGTTAAACTTTGTTAACCCTTACGGAAAATTTAATAGAAACTTTTTCTTTTCTTTTCTTTTTCCATTCATTTCCTTTCCATAGTCAATTTTGATTTCAGGTAAGAGTTTGACTTTGGTTACTTGACTTTGGTGTTTTTGTGCTTATCCGAATTTACTCCCATCAAGTCTATTTATGGGTCTATTTTTATTTTATTGTCAAAATGCCTCGCATATTCTTTGTTAAGGTGGTATTTGGAAGGAGGATGAACGAGATTACGTATGGGTAATCTCAGGGGATTGGAAGTAAGATGTGACGTTGAGTATAAGGAATTTTTGATAGAGCTGAATAAGCTAAGTGGTACTGACCCGAACCATCACAACCATATCCTAAGATTTTTATACAATTTTGGAACTTTTCCTTGGTGAAAATTGTTAGTTATATATTATTTACCTCTTTAATTGGCCTAAATTGGATAAATGATCAAGTATATATCCTTAAGTTGTCTAAAGTGTGTTTTTACTACTTTTTGTTGATTTTATGAGCTTTTACAGTTGATTGTGACTATTTTACACATTTTGACCATGATGTGGCTGCATCGTTGGAGTGATGTGACTGCATAAAAAAAACTCTAATTATTCAAAAATGTGACCGATCGTTCATAGTTATTATTTTCTCATTCCACAACCATTATTCAACCTCAAAAATATTTGGTAAATGTTCAAAGCACCATTTTCACCCACTCTTGACAACTTTAGGCCTTTAAAAGGTATAGGAAGCCTCCTTCTTCAAGAATCAACAATCCTAAGAAAGATCTCACTAATCTATCAAGAAAATTTTTAAGAACGAGAGTTCCTCTAGAGAATGCTAAATTTAGATCATCCCTACCCAGTGAGTGTTGGGTTTTATACCCTTAAAACTTGTAGATAGTTAATGTAAACAATTGATTGTTATTAATAAAGTGTTATTGATGTTATTTCAATAAGTGTTATTGATTATGTTATATTTATTTTGTCTTAATAACCTTCAAATCTAATAAACTAACATTTTAGGCTGTCTTATGAGTCTTGAATAGTATGTAGAGATATATGGGAATCAATGATCAAGATACAGCCTAAAGAATCTATAGTATAGGGATAAGGTTGGATACCTTATCCTGGTAACACTATGGATACGACCCACTTTGTATTTGATACAAATGCAATAATCTAACGCATTCATATAGATGACATGCAAGTGGGGGTATCCTATGTAATGAGTTTGCATAAGACTGGACCACGAAATAGTAACCACTAGATGTAACTCCGTTAACTAGTTAGGTTTCCATTTCAATAGGATGACCTAGACAACTTAGTCTTAATCTTGAGTATATTATGAACTCCTATTCACGAGAGATTGTCCTCTACTTTGTATGAGTGAAGTGGTCGGTTTGCCGACTCAATATGCTTACCATTGGCAGGGCAAAACTAAGTGGAGAGTTGGAAACATAATTATACAAATGGATTTTGCTCCTTTCCGACTTTAGGGTAAGTAGATGAGTGTTCCCTTAAGTGGTGTCTACGGGACTTGAACAAAGGGCCCTACTCTCTCAGTGGCCTGAGAGGGGTTTCTGTTTCATGGTTGGACCATAAATAGTTTGTTCATTAGAGGAACACTAGTACTTAAGGATCTAGAGGTAACCCAAGGGTGAAACGGTAATTTGACCTAGTTGGCTTTACGAACACTTGTGAAGGACTAATTTGTCGTTATTGGTTTATATCCGTGGACACAGAAATATATCTGCAGTGAGAAGAGTGCAGTTGTGGGTCTTTAGTGGAGTGTACCCATAATTAATGAATGTTGATTAATGTGGTTAATGAGTTTAGCCAATTAATTTCATGTCCTTGGAGCTTCTGTTTTGTAGGTTCATTAGGTCCGCTTTCTAGCTCGTAAAGAATATTGAGGTAATTAAGTCTTGAATTTGAAATGTTCAAATTCACTTAGGAAAATAGTATAATGTATACTGATACATTATAATATAAAGTTTATATTTTAACTAAACTTTATAGTATAAATTTAATTTTGGACACGATTCAAAAATAAATTTATGAGAGAATTAAATATTTGAAGTAGTTCAAATATTAATTTAATATGAATTAGATTCAAATTAAAACTATTGGTTATAATTAATGCATATAAGATGCGCATTAAAAACTATATGTTATGGGAAAAATATAGTTGAATTTGATTCAAATGAAAGTTAAATTAAATGTTAAATAGTTAATTTGGTAATTGATTAATTGATTTAATTCAATTTAATTAAATTCGATTTAATTAAAATAATTGAATTAAAACTATTGGTTATGTGAGAGATATTTAAATGAATTTATTAATTACATTAGATTTAATTGATTCAATTAGTTTATTTATTTTTTTAATTAATTAAAAATTGATTTTTATTTAATTAAATAAATAAATAACTCCACATATGGGAGTTATCTGAGACATGGAGTGATTCCACGTCTGCTCTTTTCTCTCCCACATACCATCGATAAAAACTCTCAATTCTTAGAGGTGTGAGAGGTGTGTTGATCAAGCAGGAAAAAAAAAAAAGTTAGAACAATTTTGCCATTTCCCCCCCCAAAAATTTCTCTCAAGATTTTTTTTTAAAAATTTTCAAGGTTGGTTCCCACAAACCACAACCTTTAAAATCTCAGAGGATATGAAGAGTCATTTGTGGTGGTATCAATTTCCATGGTATCAATTTCCAAACCCAAAAGAATTTTCTTAGAGATTCGTTAGAAAAAGTATCTCATTTTCTTTTCTTTTCTTTTCTTTCTTTTTTTTTTTTTTTTACTTAACCTAAAATTTATACAGTAAGTTTTTTTTTTCTTTTCTTTTTGTTTTTGTAATTGCGAGTGCATGGTATTTTTAAATTCTATATTTAATTTCGAAAATACTTCTGTGTTTTTCCGCAGGGTTTTCATCGTTCAGTGAGAACGTATGTAGAGAGAAGATTCATCCTTGTGAAAAGGAGAACCCATCCTAGGAAGTCTTAGACAGTGTGAGATTGCTTCAAATGAGTCCTTTTTCTGTATTTTCCAATGCTGCTTTATTTTATTTCTTGTAGTTATTCATTTTCTTACTTCTTTATTCTTTGAAGGTTGATATTGTCATAATGACTTTTGAATTAGTCAAATCTAAGTTATGAGGCAAATTTCTAAGAATTTCTGTCATGTAAATACCATAGGACCTTATGGCTTGAGCAAATGCTAACTCATCTTGCCACTTTGTCTTTGTCATTTCCTTTCTTGAGTTTTATGATAATTTGTTATGTTAAATTAAGTGTTAAGTTAAATTGTCCACTTAATTTAACATAGTAGTGGAGCATTAATGCTAGGAATGTTAAGATGAAAACTAATTTCACAAAGAAATTTGGGACTAAGAGCCTAGAAATAGGATTGTCATGTATGCTTAGAGATAAGATATACCAAAAGAAATAGAAATTAGATGAAAATAACCTAAGATTTAGCTAACCATAAAGATATAGGATTAGCTATTTAGGCTCCTAAAGGAACTTAAAACAGGATGGAATAGGAGATGTTTTCTGTCCATGTTGAGTCACTATCGACCTAATGTGACCGCATTGCCTAAGGCACAAGTCCATTTTGGTAGAAACTAGATTGAACCCCTATTTATCAACTATTGTTTATTGTTTTTATTCAACACTCAAACCAATCATCACTCATTTAACTTGGTTGCCATTGGTTTCATTCTTTACATTGCTTTAGCAAAAAACTAAATACATCTAGTTGAAGAAATCAAATTCCAAGCGGAAGCGAATGATCGCCTTGTGCCCTTAAACATGTTTTGGGAAAAATAAAATATAGAGAACAAAATATAGGATAAATGAAAAAAATATTAGCATGCTTTTTACAATAATTAAATATAGAAGAATCCTACCTTTGAAGATCGTCTTCGTCATGGGAAACTTCTTTTACGAATCACGAACTGGAAATTCTCCAACGAAAAACACAGGAATTCTTCCTTGGACTTTGGAACACCAGCACAATGGACACCTCACTATTCTCAAGGTAGAATCAATAGAGGAGTGTGTAGACCATATATTTTGGTAAAGGAGAATTCTTGAGGAGGAAGAGAGAATTGGAGAGGAGAGTATTCTACAGAGCAATTCTATGTTGTGATGAGATCTTCCAACTTTGTAACTCCTCTCATCTTTACTTAAAAACCATTTGTGAGAGAGAGAAGAAAAATAACTCTCCACCGCATGGTAGTTATTTAATATAATAATATTAATTAAAATTATATTACATTATATTATATTATATTATATCATATTTAATAAAAATAATTAAATAAAATTAAGTAATCAACAATTACTTAATTAATTAATTAAATATCTCATATAGTTAAAAATATAGGTTATATGGGAGATGTTCATTTAAATATGATTTAAATGAAATAATTAATTAAATTAGATTTAATTATTAATTATTAATTATTTATTATTTAATTGTAAAAATAAATAAATAAATAAATAAAAAGGGAACTTCCTTACGTGGGAGTTACGCTTTACATGGTTTAATCCCATGTCTCCTACTATCTCTTCCTAAATAGGCCTGCAAAAGAAACAAAGGAAGAAAGTTTTTCTCTTGATAAAAAATTCTCTCTGGTTTTCTCCCTTTATCAAGGATCCACAATCCTTCATCTCATCACTCAGAGAATAGGAGAGGTTCATGGTGATGGTGTTCAGAGTCGACAATGAATGTAAGTTTCTATCTCTAAAGCATGCTTAATCCTAGAATTAATACAGTAGGTTTTCTGTATTTTTTTTTCCAATGTATTGGTATTTCAAAATCTCAATCTAGTTTGAATTTGGTTCTATATTGCTTCCACTGTGTGAGGGATTTCAACCCTTTTATTAATCTCATTTAAATATTCATCTCTCTTATAATATAGAGTATAAATTTTGAATCTCATTCAAAATAAACTTTATATTATAATGTATATATATACATTATACTAATTGTATCATATACAATTAATTCCGTTATTAATTTGAACATTTCAAATTAAACCAAAATGTTTGATTCTTATACTAATCCTTTATGAGTTAGCAAAGGGACCTCATTAGACTATAATTAGAAGCTTCAATGATATGAGATTAATCAATTAAACTCTTTAATTAGATTAATCAATATTCACTAACTATAGGTCACTCCACTAAAGACTTACAGTTGTACTCTTCGCACAAGGTTTTGACTTTCATCAAGGACTCATATGTTTTGAGCTCATTGAGAAGGGTGGTAAGGTTGTAAGCAAGCTTGTTCATAACAGCATTGCTACGGGATTGAAGAAAACTCTTCAGAAGTGTTTCCAAAATAAAGTTAACTTGACTAGCTTTGTCAATAACCACCCCATTCATCTCAACCACGTTGAAGTGAACCATCATGTTGAGAACATGTTCTCTAACAGAGGTTCCCTCGTTCATCCGTGAGTTCAAGATGAATTTGAGAGTATCGTGCTTGATCTGAGTGGACAATTGTCCAAACATACCATGCAACGACTCCATGATCTCTCAAGTAGAGACCACGTTCTCATGCTTTTTGGCTAAAACATTAGACATGCTAGCCAAGATCTATGCACGAGCCTTTTCATTGGCCTTAATCCATCTTTCATATGCTTCACGAACATTTCATAATGCATTTGGGACAGAAGTTTGAGAACATTTCCAATTAAAACAAATTTCAAATCGTCTATCACCAGCACAATATTAATTATGTTTTTCCAGGTTGTGTAGTTTTCACTAGTAAGTTTGTCAGAACTAAGGAGGTTAATCTTAACACTAGTCATGGTTTTTGCTGAAATAAACAAATTTTAATCTTAGTTAGAAAAATTGCACAACTCTTTAAAACCCAATCTAATTTTAGCAAAATAATAATAATAATAAATAAATAAATAACCCTTAAACACATTTTATTTTGCAATGCTACTTTAGTGATTTAGAACTTAAAGCTATCAAAAGGTAGTCAATTATTCCTTCACTAAATTGAGACATTCTCAACCAAACAATACACTAGAATAACTCTTATTCCTATAGTAGCTACCATTATTTTGATCAAGAAAATATTAATTTATTTAATGAGTTCTTATAAGTGTGACCCTCCATTTTAGGTTCGAAAATCCTTCCTCAATAAGCTCGCCGAAGGGAAGGATAATATTGATGCAAAAACTAAGGCAACCCTATCCACTTCTGGAGTTTGCCCTGATATTTACTTCATACAAATACCTTCTGAAGGGAGGATGCGCCTAGGGCACCACGAGGACAAGTATGAAATCTCACTTTGCAAACTAATGAAGGAGACCGTAGGAATGTTGACACATATACTTCTCTCACTTACTACAAATACTTTCTTAAATCAGGGTTCATTACTTAGGTAAATTTAGGCTAAATCATTTATCTAAGCGATTTTTCAATTTTCCCAATATAACATTTATATTGGATATTATAACAACATATGATTCGATTATTAAACATTTTAATAAAATTTAATCATTTATCGCATGCTTATAAAATGTTGACTAATTCACCTTCTAGGTCGGTTCCCAGGTAGAGGTGTTCCCTAACGGTCATCTTAAATACCCCAATCTTAGACAGAACCTTCCTCGACAAAGGTCTCTTATAGTCAATATTTTATAAATTTAATATTTTATTATCACATTTTAATCCTATTAAAACAAATAAAAGATTGAATTTCAAATTATCATTAAATTTTAAACTTTTGATTTAAAAAATAAAAAAAAAAACCCTATGTTTGCATGCAATTATTTATTGTAGATTTTAAATTATATGTGATATAACTCTTATACCAAATAGATTTAAAAAAAAATTGCATCTAATGACATTACTCATATAATAATTATATTATTCTATGTAATGTCATTCTTTATGCATCATTTATTTTCATTAAGAACCAAATTATAACTCTTATATCGAACTATATGAAAATAATACTATAACACTACATATAGTAAATATGTATTAATCATACATCAAACTATACAATATAACATTTATATTATACATCATGCATATTATACATCATGCATGTTCATACTTTAGAAAAAAGATGTAAACTTTAAATATAACAATTATATTTAAATATGATGCATGACTATACATTGCCTATGGTGGGATTTTAAAGTATATGGCATACAATATGCAATATAACACTAATATAATTAAACATATATCATATGTATATAAAACTATATTAAAGCAGTAATAGACCAATATTGGCATCCTAAAGCGACTTTTAATTAATATAAATAAATTATATTAATTAAAATAAATAAATAAAACTTCACGAACTGCCCATCATGCACGAACTGAAGCCATTAAAAATGCCTGGAGCTTCACTACATTGAGGTAGAGTGTTGCTATGTTCTAACAAAGAAGTTGTAGCGTAATGCAGAGCATAGCGACACTCTGCTCTACACTGACCAGAGCGTAACTGCACTTACAAAGAGCGTCGCTATGCTCAGGCTTTTGTTCGTAGCGTAATGTAAAGTGTGGCGACACTCTGTTCCATGCTCTGGCATATATTCTTTTTTCTGCTCCGATTTCATATGAATTTCTCCGTTTTTGATCTCCTTCCTCAGCAACTCTTGCAAAAACTTAAGACATGGACTTATAGACTTGGTTACTTAATAAAATGCCAAAAAATAACAGGCCTTTACATGAACAATTCAAGTAAAAAACAATAATCGAAAGTGCCAATATTATACACATCTATTATGCAAAGCTTTGAACCATACATCAAATGTATAATAAAACAACCCACCTTCTTGTTTTGTACAATTTTAGAACAACATTGGAAGCAAAACCCGCTCTAATACCAATTGAAAGGATTTGAGTCCTTTTGACAGAAGCGTTTAATCGCTTGTCCCTAATTTTGTGTCTATGAATTTGTACAAAACAAGAATAAGTAAACATGCTTTAAAAGACACCATAAGATTCATGGGAAAAGAAATTAAATACTTTTGTAGATCTTATCTCCAAGGTAGCAATCACTCCTTTGAAAAAACACCATCAATGAATCTTCTTTGGTATACTCTTGGGACAAGGAGGTTTGTGGGAACCTTATGAAAAAGAAGGGAAAAAAGTAGAGAATTCCTTTTGTGAGTAAAAGGTGATGGAGAGTTTTCTTTCCGTGATTTTCACACAAAACATCAATTGAGATCTCATCTCAATTTAAAGTGAGGGAAGTGACTTCCCTCCCCCCTCACCACTCCCCTGCATTGCAGGGAAGTTATTTTGTTATTTAATTAAATAATAATAATATATTTAATTAATTTATATATAATAATTAAATATTAATCAAATAACCATTTAATTAATTAAATGAAATCAAATATCTTATATTTGATTCAATGTGTCATAATACACATATACTCTCATAACCTATAGTTCTAATGTGAATCCAATCTATACTCATTTAATATTTAAATCCTATTCAAATATTAATATTCTCATATTATAAAGTTTTTTCTCACATTATAAACTTTATATTATGATGTATCTCATACATAATGTTAATTGTATTATATACAATTCATTCCCTTAATTAATTCGAACACTCAAATTCTTTTATCACTTAATTTCCCTGTTTAACCTGTTACGAGGTACCATAGGGACCTAATGGACCTATAGTTATAAGCTCCAATGATTTAAGATTAGTAAATTAAACTTATTAGTTATATTAATCAATGTTCATTAACCATGTGGCATACCACTAAAGACCCAGCTGCACTCCTATGAATTGCTGTATATTTATGTGTCCATTGATTAACCATATCTTGTAAGTCAATCCTTCACAGCTATGCTACTTTCACCCATACAAATCAAAGAATGATCCTTATGAGTAGGAGTTCATAACTGAATCAGGATTGAGTTCAAGTTACATGGTTCTCATTTGAAATATAAAACTCTTCAATTAATGGAGTTACAAAGAGAGATTTAATTTCATGGTCTAGTCTTATAAAGACTCACTATATAGGAGACCCCACTTACATGTCATTACACGAACGATTTGGATCAAACTGTTTGTAACACTTACAACATTTGTAACACTTACAAAGTGGGTCATATCCATAGTGTTACTAGGATGGGGCACCCTACCTCACTCATATACTATAGACCTTTTAGGTTATTTCTTGAACACGATCCAATTGTATGTCAACCACATACTGTTCAAGATACATTAAATAACCTAGGATCTTTGTTCATTAAATTTTGAGTTATGCAAAAAAATAACAATTATAAAAATTAAATAATACATTATTCATTAATTTATTTACAAATATACAAACTACAAAATGTAGGACATAAATCCCAAACACTTATACACATGATAGTATGAAACAAAGGGGGATTAAATGCATGGTTGAGGATTCTAACCTAGTAGGACGCATATGTAGGCTATGATGAACGCATGGTGTATGGTTTAAGCAAATTTGAATGCATGCAAGGCTCGAGAGTAGCTTGAGGATGCGTCCAAATGGTTGAAAAGGTAGTAAGAGGTGGCGGACTAGGAGTTGAACACACCTTACAAATAGGAGGTGCCGTCATGCATGTAAAGGTAAGGCATGATGGAGACATGTAATATGGTTAAGTGTCAAGCTTAGAGGAGAGGTTGGATAACAAGACTTGTCATCCAACTCCTATAAGTAGGACTTGAGTTTCTGAGGAAAGCACCCACCCCAAGCTTGAGGAAAAGAAAGGCTTGAGAGAGAGGAAAGAAACTTCGTCTAAATGGAGGGATAAGGGTACCATGCGTTCATCAAAGTGTCTGGGCGTCCCAAAGAAGCTGACCATGCGTCTAAGTCAAAAGGATGAGCCAGGCGTCCAAAGAGCAGTTTAGGCATCCATCAAGTAGGCTATGTGTCTCAGGGTTGGCTAGGCGTCCATCTATTGTATTCCAGACGTTTGTTCGAGCTGTTTGGGTGTCCATAAAGCTATTTGTGGGCATTTTTTAGGAACTAGAAACCTAGTTGTGTGCTCGAAAGAGAAAGAGCAAGCTAGGGGTTGGAAAAGAGTAGAGTCTGGAGCAAGGATAAAGAAGCTTGGGAGCTAAAGACTTCAGATAAGCTGAGTGACTAACTTCTATGTTTTATCATGTTAAAACTAGTTATGGACGCATGAATTTATTAGTATGATTTAGTATGCTTTGCTAGCAGGTTGAAAACTTGGTAAGATGTCAGTTTGGTTAATGATCAATGGTATCTAGAATAAATGTGGTTTGAGCAAAGAAATACCTAGGGTTATGACTGAGTATACGTTCTAAATCATGCTTGTATCCTTAAGATAAGAATGAAAAACTCAGTGTTGAAGGACCATGAGAAAGCCTAGATATTTTCCAGAGACCCAATGCTGAGGGACATTGAGAAGGTATATGGGTGATCCTGCAACCCATGGGATGGTCAGGGGGTTACCGAAAACCTGATTCCTGATCTTGTGGAAGTATCTCTTGTGGGATGGTCAGAGGACCAACGGGTCTAGTTCCTGAGCCCTCAGAGGTAAGTCTATATGCACACCGAGGGAAAATTAAGTGGCTAAGTTGTACGTAGATTACTATAGTTAAGCCAATAAGTGTTTTCAACGTTGAGGGTATCGAGCTTGCTTTACCTCAACTAAGGCTAAAAGGGTATGGATACAACTTGGAGAAGGTGAGTTCTGCTAAGCCGTGCATTACCTACAGGGAGTGGACATGACATCGAGGTAACATGGGTTACTGCAAAGTATAAGAATAAGAGGAGGCAAAGATTTGTTGTGCGAGATTGAGCCAGAAAAAAAGTACAGACGATATAGAGGAATCGAGGCTAAGGGTTAAACTCCACTAACTTGTTTTGTTTGTTATACTATGTTTCTTGTTATATTATGTTTGTTTATAATTTAAGTTTAAGGGTTAAGAGGTACCCTTTGTCACTCACTAGGCTTTGTAAGCTCATTCTTTCCTTTTATGTTTTTCTTTTTATGTTGCAGAAGAGTTTCCATTGTCGTGTGAAGTCGAGGACTTCCATAGGATAGCTTATTTAGGGTTGAAACTCAGGGTTGTGGTAACTTTTGTAAGGTTGTACAAACTTAAAGTTGTTATACATATAAAAGTATTCATTAAGATTATGCATGTTTAAGTTGTAAAGTGTTAAAGGAGGGACAATAGATGTTACAAAAGGGTAAGATCTGCTGTCTTCTCGCCTTTTTTCGAGTTTAAAAGAGTAACTCGAGAGAGGGTATGACATTCTCCATGGAATTGCCTACAAACAAGCCTCCGTTACTTTGCCAACGCCTTCTCTATTCTCCATCTTCAGCTAAAGGCATCAACGACGTTGAGGGTCAAAACTTAGTCAACGATCGTTGAGCGAGGACCAATTGTTGCCATTCCTTTTGGGTCGTTCCATCGCCCCCACTTGTTGTCATCATTGTCGATCAGGTAGCATTGTCGAGTGCCACTGCTTGCTCGTCATTAGTACGTCACAGCCACATTTGTATAGTTGTCGTAATCTTCGTCCAATGAGCTTTTTCAAGTGGTTATTAGTAATTGTGGATTCTTTTTTAGTTAATTCTAATTAAACACTAAGTTTCAGCCTGACTTGTATTTACCCATAAGGTTTCAGGTCTAAATTCAAGGGTCAGAAGTGTTTGAGCCGCTGCCTAGTTGGGATATTAACGTTTGGAGATGTATCGGTTAAATCCGTGTTTGGAAAAGTGGAGGCAAGTTGGATCAATATATTATTTGGGTAAGTCATCTATAGATTTTTAAGATGATTTACATATCAAATTTAGGTCTTAATTGACAGATTAAGTTGTGTGTGGTGTTAAGTGAAGTGAATTGAATCCTGGTGGAAGCATGTGATCGTGTTTTTTGATTTCTTGAAAGAATTAAAAATACAAATAATTAAGAAAAGGTTAAGCAACATACCTTTGCCGATCCATAATTTTAGATCTTCTTTACTATGACTCTGACAAAGATCTGGTTTGTGGGAACCGCTTCTTGAAAGAATAGAGGGAATGGGAAGAAGAAATTTTTCTTAAAACTTTTCTAAGAAATTGGGAGAATTTTTGGAGAGAGAGTGAAGTGAATTGAATCCCGGCAGAAGCGTGTGATCGCGTTTTTTGATTTCTTGAAAGAATTAAAAATACAAATAATTAAGAAAAGGTTAAGCAACATAACTTTGCCGATCCATAATTTCAGCAAAATTTATCCTCGAATCAATAGTCTTCTCCTTGTAGTCTTCTTTTTCCAAGAGATTTTTCTTACTATGACTCTGGCAAAGATCTGGTTTGTGGTAATCGCTTCTTGAAAGAATAAAGGGAATGGAAATAAGAATTTTGTAAAAACTTTTCTAAGAAATTGGGAGAATTTCTGGAGGGAAAGTTTTAGAGTAATAGTAGAAATTATTCTTCTAGAGAGGTGTTTTCTATAAGGGCTCCCAAGGGCCCTATTTATAGAATTCTATTGGTTACTCCTAATCCTATTAGGATAACCCATCTGCAAAGATTCTAAATTAAATATTTAATAATATTCAATATTAATAAATATTTATCCAAATAATATCTCATATTAAATGGTTTAAAATATTTAAGTCTTATTTATATCTTTATTTTCTGCAGAATCTTTAATTTGAATCTCATCCAAATTAAATAATTAATTATTTGAAATCATATTCAAATAAATTAATTCTGCATATTATAAAGTTATAGTTTGAATCTTATTCAAATAAACTTTATAATAAATCATGTAATTAATTGTATCCAATACAATTAATATTTTCACTCGTAAATTTAAACATTTCAAATTTTTCTCTCAACATTGTTGATCTTTGTTGGTCCGCGGTGAGCTAGCAAGGGGACCTTATGGACCTACAGATTATAAGCTCCAATGATCCAAGATTAATTAATTAAACTTTTTAATTAAATTAAACTTTCTTTCATTAACTACAAGGCAAACCACTGTAGACCCAATAGTTAAACTATTATGCACTTTAGGATAAGATGTGTCCATGGATATAATCAGTATAAGAAAGTTGATCCTTCATGAGTTGTTCATAATTACAGCTAGGTCAAATGTCTGTTCTACCCCTATAACTACCTCTTATCCTTAAGTACCATTGATTTCTCTAATGAACAATTTGTTTATGGTCCAACTACAAACTAAGTCCCTCTTGGGCCAGTGAGAGGGTGGGGCCCTTTGTTCAAGACTCGAAGTTAACACTTAAGGGAACTACTCATTTACTTACCATATCTGGTAAGGAGTGAATTTCATCTTGTGAAGTTATGTTCCTAACTCTTCATTTAGTCAAATCCCCAAAATGATATGCTTAGGAATAAGAGTTATTCTGGTGTAATAATTAGTTAAGAATGTCTCAGTTCAGTGAAGAGGTGACCGACTACTCTTCTGTAGCTTTTATCCTAAATCACTGAAGTATCATTGCAAAATTAGATGTTAAAATTTGGGTACATTAAAATTTTGCTAAATATTTATTTATTGGGTTATATGAGTTATGCAATTTTCTAATAGAAATAATTTGTATGTTTCAGCATCTTCAAATATATCAAGCGTTTTTACTACTCATTGTTGAGGACCTAAAGTTTGCCATTACTGAGGAGTGTCCTCAAGTACCTACTCTAAATGCGTCACGAAATGTTTGTGATGCATATGAAAAATGGATGAAGGCAAACGAAAAGGCCAGAGCATACATTCTTACCAGCTTGTCAAAAGTTTTGGCAAGGAAGCACGAAACTATGGTCACTTCTCATGAGATCATGGCTTCATTGCAAAAGATGTTTGGACAACCATCCTCACAAATCAAGCATGGCACTCTGAAATTCATTTATAATGCACGTATGAACGAGGGGGTCTCAGTGGGAGAACATGTTCTCAATATGATGGTCTACTTCAACGTGGCTGAAATGAATGGGGTCATCATCGATGAGGCCAGTTAAGTTAGTTTTATTATGGAATCTCTACCTGAGAGTTTCCTTCAACTCTGAACCAACGCTGTTATGAACAAACTAAACTATTCCCTCACTACCCTCCTTAACGAGCTGTAGACTTATGAGTCTATGAATAAAGGCAAAGGACAACATAGGGAGGCAAATGTTGCCAGTTTCTCTATATAGTTCCACTGAGGTTCAACCTCTAAGATTACGTCTGCTTCTTCCTCTAGCTAAAAGGAATGGAAGAAGAATAAAGGTAACAAGGGCAATAAAAATAACCAAGCTGCAGCCCAAAAGTGCAAAAAAAATGGTCAAGGTTGCAAAAGAAAATTGTTCCCATTGCAATCATAATGAGCACTAGAAGCAGAACTGCCCCAAGTATTTGGCAAAGAAAAAGAAGGCCAAACAAGGTAAACGTGATTTACTAGTTTTTGAAATTTTTTAGTGGAGAATGTTGATTCTGCCTAGATAATTGATTCAGGGCCGCTAATCATGTGTATTCTTCTTTTTAGGGGATTAGTTCCTGGCAGTGGCTTGGGAATGGCGAGATGACCACGCGAGTTGGAACATGGTAGGTCGTCTCAGTGGTTGCAGTGGGAGGTGTCAAATTACTCTTTCAGAAATCTTTTATTTATTTATAGAATATTTTTGTAGTTCCTGATTTAAAAAGGAACTTGATTTTTGTTAAATGTTTGTTAGAACAGAATTATTCAATCAGTTTCAATGTAAATAAAGCATTTATTTATAAAGATGGTCTTCATATTTCTTCTGCAAACTTAGAGAGTAATTTGTATGTGCTAAGTTCCTTAGCATCTAAATCGCTTCTAAATACTGAAATGTTCAGGACTGCAACAACTCAACATAAAAGACAAAAAGGTTTCTCCTAAAGAAAATACTCATCTTTGGCATCTAAGATTAGTTCACATTAATCTAAACAGGATTAAGAAATTGGTTAAGAGTGGACTTTTAAGCGAGTTAGAAGAAAACTCTTTACCTGTATGTGAATCTTGTCTTGAAGGCAAAATGACCAAAAGACCTTTTATTGGAAAAGGTTATAGAGCCAAAGAGCCCTTAGAACTTGTACATTCTGACCTTTATGGACCCATGAATGTTAAGAAAAGAGGAGAGTATGAATACTTCACCTCTTCCATAGATGATTATTCAAAAGATATGGATATCTTTACCTATTGCAACACAAGTCTGAAGCTCTTGAAAAGTTCAAAAATTAAGGCTGAAGTTGAAAATTTGTTAGGTCAAACCATTAAAACATCTTGATCAGATCGAGGTGGAGGGTATATGGATTTAAATTTCCAGAGCTATATGATGGAACATGGAATTGCATCCCAACTTTTAGCACCTGGTACATCTCAGCAAAATGGTGTATTAGAAAGGAGACGTAGAACCCTGTAGACATGGTTCAGTCTATGATGAGTTATGCTCAATTTTCAGACTCATTTTGGGGTTATGCAATAACGACTGCATTATATATTTTGAACAATGTTCCATCAAAAAGTGTTTCTGAAACTCCTTTGGAATTATAGAGAGGTTGTAAAGGTAGTTTATGACAATTCAAAATTTGGGGTAGTCCATCACATATCTTGAGACAAATCCTGAGAAATTGGAACCTCATTCAAGTATGTTTATTTGTAGAGTATCCCAAGGAAACGAGAGGTAATCTTTTCTTTGATCCAAAACATAATAAAGTATTTGTATCGACAAATCCTACTTTTCTGGAAAAAGACCATATGAGACAGCATATACCATGCAGTAAAGTAGTATTAAATGAACTTTCCAATGAAACTATTGAAACTTCAACAAAAGTTGTTGAAGAAGCTGGTACATCAATAAGAGTTGTTGATGGGACTTCATCAAGTCACATACATCCTCCTTAAGAGTTGAAAAAGCCTCGGTGTAATGGGAGGATTGCAAACCCACCTACTCGTTATTTGTGTTAACTGAAACTTAAGACATCATACTAGATGATGAAGTGGATGATCCATTGACCTATAATCAAGCAATGAATGATGTAGACAATGATGAATGAGTTAAAGCTATGGATCTTAAAATGGAGTCTATGTACTTTAATTTGGTCTAGGAACTTATAGATCAACCTAAAGGGGTATATCCTATAGGTTGCAAATGGATCTATAAGAGGAAAAGAGGTGTAGATAGGAAGGTGCGAACCTTTAAGGCCAGACTGGTGGCAAAGGGTTATACCCAAGTTGAGGGAATGGACTATACAGAAACTTTCTCACATGTTGCCATGCTTAAGTCTATTTGGATTCTCTTGTCCATTGCCACATATTATGACTATGAAACTTGGCAAATGGATGTCAAGACTGTCGTTTTAAATGGTAATCTGGAAAAGACCATTTACATGAAACAATCATAAGGATTCATTCAACAAGGTCAAGAGCAAATGGTTTGCAAGCTTAACCGATCCATTTATAGATTGAAACAAGCATCTAGATATTGGAATATAAGATTTGATACTACGATCAAGTTTATGGCTTTGACCAAAATGTTGATGAACCTTGTGTATACAAGAAAATCATCAACACTTCAGTAGCTTTCTTAGTGTTGTATGTGGATGATATCCTATTCATTTGGAATAATGTAGGTTTACTGTGAATGCAAATAAATGGCTAACTGCCTAATTCCAAATGAAAGATTTAGGTGAGGAATAATTTGTTCTAGGGATCTAGATCAGAAGGGATCAGAAAAACAAAATGTTTGCCTTGTCTCAAGTATCATATATTGACAAGATGCTTGTCAAGTATTCAACGCACAATTCCAAGGGATGCTTATTGCCTTTTTGGTATGGAATTGTATTGTCCTAGAATTCCTTAAAAGGTTGAGGAAATGAGACGAATTCCTTATGCATCGGCTGTGAAGAGCCTAATGTATGTCATGTTGTGTACAAGGCTTGACATTTGCTATGTAGTTGAGATTGTCAATAGATATAAATCAAATCTAGGATTTGATCACTAGACTACAGTTAAAGCCATCCTCAAGTATCTTCGAAGAACGAGAAACTACATGCTTGTGTATGGGGCTAAGGATTTGATCCTTACATGATACACAAACTCTGTTTTTTAGACTGATAAGGATTCAAGAAAATCCACATCAAGATCAGTGTTTACTCTTAATGAAGGGGTTGTAGTTTGACAAAGCACAACGCAAGGTTGCATTGCTGACTCTACCATGGAGGTAGTAGCTATTTGTGAAGCTGCTAAAGAGGTTGTCTGGCTTAAGAAGTTTTTGACAGACATGGAAGTTGTTTCAAACATGTCAACGCCCATCACTTTATTATGATAAAAGTAGTGATGTGGCAAATTCTAAGTAGCCTAGAAGCCACAAACATGGAAAGCATATGGAGCGCAAGTATCATTTGATATTGGGGATTGTGCAATGAGGAGATGTGATCGTCACGCAGATTGCTTTGAAGCATAATGTTGCTAATCCATTTACAAAGACTCTCATAACTAAAGTGTTTGAGGGTCACCTGAAGAGTCTAGATCTACAGGACATGCCACATCTAGTCTAGGGCAAGTGGGAGATGGAAATAGAGTTATGACTTAGTTTATATGTAGTGTACACCTCACTAGCTTTAGGACAAGTGGGAGATTGTTGGGACTAGTGTCCTAAATCTCTTGGAGTCTCGTAGTTCTATAAATTGTGAATACATTTTATTCATTCAATAAAATAAGAAGCTATTTTATTTATCTTTTGCATTAACTCAATCTAATAAACTAAGATTCCATGGTTATTTATGTAAACTTAACATGTATGTGGTTGACATACGAGGATGGATATGTTAAGTAATAACTAAAAGGTCTGTAGTATAGAAATAAGGTTGGGTGCCTTATTCAGGTAACACTACAGTACGACCCACTTTGTAATTGTTACAAAAGTTGTAAAGTGTTACAAACGATTTGATCCTAGTCATTCATGTCCACATGTGAGTGGAGGTATCCTATGCAAAGAGTTTGTATAAGACAGACCGCGAATTGTTTAATATCTCTCTGTAACATCATTAATTGAAGAAGTTAACATTTCATAGGATGATTATAAGTGACTCGACCTTAATCCTGAGTGAGTTATAAACTTCTGTCTATGAGGACAATCCTTTGATCTGTATGGGTGAAAGTGGCTAGATTTTCGACTCAATATGTCTACCATTTTTGGATTTGTCTAAATAGAGAGCTGGGAACATATCTTCACAATATGGAATTTACTCCTTCCTATGTTTAGGGTAAGTAGATAAATTACTCCCTTAAGGGTTGATTCCAAGTCTTGAACAATGAGGCTCACCCTTTCACTGGCCCTAGAAGGGTTAGTTTATAGTTGGACTATAAACAATTTGTTCATTAGAAGGACCAATGGTGCTTAAAGAGTTAAATATAACTACGAGGGTAAAACGGTAATTTGACCTAGCTATAGTTATGAGTAATTTGTGAAGGGTCAACCTACTATTGATTAGATTCCCTAGATACATAAATATATCTATAGTGTGAAGAGTGCATCGTAAGTCTTTAGGGGAGTGACCTACAGTTAATGAATATTGATTAATCTAATTAAAGAGTTTAATTGATTAATATCATATTATTGAAGCTTCTAATTTATAGGTCCGTAAGGTCTCATTGCTAGCTCATTAAGAATTTATATAAAAATCAAATATTCAGGTTTAATTTGAATGGTTCAAATTAATAAGGGAGTTAATTGTATCTGATACAATTAGTATAATGTATATAGATAAATTATAATATAAAGTTTATTTTGATTGAGATTCAAAATTTATACTTTATGTTATAAGAGAGATGAATATTTAAATAAGATTTAAATGTTAATTATATGTATAAGATTCATATAAAAACTATAGGTTAAAATTAATATGAATGAGATTTATATTAAAACTATAGGTTATATGAGAGAGGGTTATTTGAATACGATTAAAATTTAAATTAAGTATGAGATATTTAATTAATTAATTAATTAATTGTTGAGTAATTAATTTTATTTAATTATATATTAAATATGATTTAATATTGATTATAATGAAATTTATTTTAATTTAATTATATTAATTAAAATCACTCACATATAGTTGGAAGTCTTTTTTTTCTCTCCTGCAGTTTTTACGTAAAAACAAAAGAGGAAAAGAGGGTAGTTATAGAGGAGATGTTTTACACAGAAGAGTTTTGTGAAAAAGAAATATCTTTCCTCTCAAAATTCTCTCTTCATCTCATATTCTTCTTCTTCCCTACCAAATAAAAAGAGAGCCCACTAATCCTCGTTGATTCTTCCTAGAGAATAGCAAGGAAGAATTCTTGGTGGGGTCCCAAGAAAAAGTTATGTATTACCTATTTGAGGTTGGTGAAAAGAAGATTTCCTATACCGAAGATAGTCTTCAAAGCTAGAAGTAAACTTCTAACTCATAAATCCTCTTAACAACATGTTAATTGTTTTGTTTATCCAAGTACTATGTTCTTTGTAATTTATAGTTTTTCAAAAGAAATTTAGTGGCACATAGAGACCACTCACTTCCGCCGAGGATTCAATTCTTTCAACAATAACATGATCTCATACATATTTAGAAGATTTGCTATTTGAACATAAGCTATAGGATGTTCAACACTTATCCCAATTAGTTGTCAAATGTTTGGGATGCAGATTCACTAGCATTATCAAAACAGAATTTATAATTTCAAAATCATGAAATTGTGCTCTTAGCTTAACTATTTGAGTAACTAGATTTGTAGATGTATGGTTTTGAAATGATAATAAGCATATATGTGACCATCAATTGGATGTACTAACAAAAATCATAAAATATTGAAATAGTTCCTATGAGAAATGCATATAGAAAGGTTGTCTGTTTTTCTTAATATCAAATTCTCTATATAATATTGATTACAACATATACCTTCCAAATTTACTATACATTTCTTTCATTTACAAGAGAATAAAGTATATAAATTGTAGAATTTGCTCCTCTAGGCAAAATAATATTTTCTTTTCCAAAATCTTTAATAAAGTCTACAGGACTTAATATCATATTTGATTTTTCGCTTCAAGCCTTTTGAACTTTAGAAACTTATCATCTACTTTAAGTATAATATACATAAATAACTATATGCAAAACATAAATATTAATTATTCCTATTTCTTTAGGAGATTCAAAAGAAACCCAAATATCTTATATACGAGTGGGTCAACAAGACTAATATCTTCAGGCGATTCTAAGAAACTTGTAACATCCAAATAATATTACATTTAAGGGTTAAAAAGATAGTTAGGATCTCTTCGAGAGATTCAAATAAATTCTCAAAGTTTGCTTCCAAATATTGTTTTCCTTTTCATTATAAGGATTTCAATTTTTCAAAGAGACTATTAATGTACGATAGGTACAAAAATTATTGTCTCTTTTGCATCAAATTTGAAAAATAAATTTCTCCTACAAAACATTATATGTGTGTGGTTTTAATAGAATAATTATTTCTTCCTTTATAACATGATCCTGACCACAATTATTAGATCCCACAACATTCATTTCAATGAATGATATTAAATTATTTGGTCAAAATTCATGATTTTTCATTGTAACATATGCTCATTTGTGTGTTCAACCTCAAATGATATTAGATAAATGTTTATCACAATGTTTTGAACTTTGTTTCTCAAATTGCTAATGCAAGAACATGTTGGGTTTGATGCCCTAAAACTCGTAGATTGTAAACATAATAATTTGACCATAATTAAATTTTTAATAAAGAGTTATTGATGTGTTACTTCAATAAGTGTTATTGATTGTTTTTGTTTGTTTTGTCTTAATAACCCTAAATCCAATAAACTAACATTCTAGACTGTTTTATAAGTCTTGAACTGTATGTGGGGACATATGATCAATGTTCAAGATACAGTCTAAGGGTCTATAGTATAGGGATAAGGCTGGGTATCTTATCCTAGTGACACTATGGATACGACCCACTTTATATTTGATACAAATGCAATGATCTAACGTGTTCGTGTAGATGACATGCGAGTGAGGGTATCATATGCAATGAATTTGCATAAGACCAGACCACGAAATAGTAATCACTAGACGTTACTCCGTTGACTAGTTAGGTTTCTATTTCAATTGGATGACCTAGGCAACTTAGTCATAATCCTGAGTATATTATGAACTCCTGTCCACAAGGGATTGTCCTTTGATTTGTATGGGTGAGAGTGGCCGTTTGTCGACTCAATTTGCTTACCTTCTTGGGGACAAGACCGAGTGGGAAGCTGAGGACATAATTATACAAGATGGAATCCACTCATTCCCATTTTTAAGGTAAGTAGATAAATGTTCCTTTAAGTGGTGTCTCCGAGACGAACAAAGGGTCACTCACCGGCCCGAGAGGGGTTTCTGTTTAATAGTTGTTCATTAGAGGAGCACTGGTACTTAAGGATTTAGAAGTAACCCAGGGGTAAAATGGTAATTTGATCGAGCTGGTGTTATGAACACTTGTGAAGGACTAATTTCCTATTATTCGTCTATATCCATGGACACGTAAATATATCTACAGTGAGAAGAGTGCAGTTGTGGGTCTTTAGTGGAGTGTACCCACAGTTAATGAATATTGATTAATGTGGTTAATGAGTTTAGCTGATTAATCTCATATCGTTAGAGCTTCTAATTTGTAGATCCATAAGGACCCCTTGCTAGCTCACTACGGACCAACAAGGATCAACTATGTTGAAAGAAAAATTTGAAATGTTTAAATTATGAGGGAAATTAATTGTATTGGATACAATTAATTGCATGATTTATTATAAATTTTATTTGAATGTGATTCAAATTATAACTTTATAATATGGAGAATTAATTTATTTGAATATGATTCAAATAATTAATTATTTATTTGGATAAAATTCATATAAATAAAGAGAGGGATAGTTAATTAATTAATTTGAATTGGATTCAAAAAATTAATTATTTAATTTGGATGAGATTCAAATTAAAGATTCTGCAAAAGATAAATACTTAATAAAATTTTAATATTTTAAACCATTTAATATAAGATATTTGGGTAGATATTTATTAATATTGGATATTATTAAATATTTGATTTGAAATCTCTCTAGAGGCTTTATTCTAATAGTATTAGAAGTAACGTTCTACAAATAGGGCCTTTAGGAGTCTTCATAGAACACTCTCTAAGAGAATAATCTCTACGATTACTAAATTCTTCTTCCTATTCTTTCAAAGAAGCGGTTCCCACAAACCATATCCTTGTCAGAGTCATATGGAGAAAGATCTCTTGTAAAAGAAAGATTACGAGGAGAAAACTATCGGTTAAGGAGATTTGCAAAGGTATAATGCAAAGGTATGATGCTTAACCTGTCACACCCCCTCTCGGATTATCCTTTCTCAACCCGAGAAGAAGTGTGAAGACAGCAACCTTGACTCTTTTGTAAGGTTCACTGTCCAACCATTTCCGTCAAGAACAGCCCAGACGAGGTTTCTGTGTAGGCAAAGCATCCTGAACTCGCTTGCTACCTGGAAAATAAAATAAAATAAGAAAACATGAGCTACAAACTCCGTCAGTCTCGACTTTGTAAAAACTATCTTTAGTTCGAACAGAGGCATGTCAAAACAATATTCATAAAACAAGGATTAAGCAAAATAGCTTTTCCGCAAAACCTTGTCAATCTTGGGAATCCATTCTAAAACATATAGAATCGTTATCAAATAAATAATTCAGAAAAATCATTTGGCATTTCAATCTTTTCCCTTAGTTGAAGTGGAGCAAAACTCAACACCCCAACGTCGAAAACATATAAAGGCTCGACGCGGAGCAAGGCTCAACACCGACAATAACCTCTATGTGCACATAGGAATATGGCGGGTTGCCCATGTACCTTCTCATGTCCTTGAGTACTGGGTCCCGGGGAAGTTCACATGCGTTATTAGCATTGATCCTCCTCTTAAACATTTATAGGCGGGTTGCCCAAGTGCTGGGTCCCGGGGAAGTTCACATGCTTATTAGCATTGATCCTCTTAAACATTTTTTTCCATCAATTTACATAAATAGTTCATCAAAGACTTTTTAGGAAACAAGGTGTTCCTCGATAAATATATTTTGCAACATGCCTTTCGTTACCATAAAGCATTCAAGTAAATCATGCCTTTTAAACCATAAATTATGCTTTTCACAGAACAGTTATCTCAAAACCATATCACATAACGATTTTTTTTTTACAAAATTTATTTTCGAAAAAAAAAGAAAGAGTCACTCACAAATCTCTTAAGGAATTTCTCCTTTTTCCTTTCAAATTTCCTTTTCCCGAGCCCTTAAGGCAAGGCTTCAGCTTCTAGTCCACTAGTTAACTATTTTCACTCTCGGTAGCTTAGTTGGTCACAACGTTCTAACTCTGGAACGCAAGTCTGTCCTCCCTCTATTAGTTTGGCTGGTCACAATCCTGCCCTTCAACGCAAGGTTGATGGCTACTGTAAAGTGCAGCCTAACTCCTCTTATTTCTTTGAGATGCGTCGTCTTCTCTTAAACGCAAGGTTAATTGGAACGCATCGTCTCTTTTCAAACACCCCATTCTCCTTAAATGTTGGATTCGTTTCCAACGCAAGGTCAATCCCACTTCAATGTAAGATAACTTCTTTAACACCAGATGATTAAGTTGTCAAAATGTCTTCTTTCCTGGCCGCAGACCTCCTTTTACAACGCAAAGGGGGGGTTCCTTCTTTCTGTCTTCGTTCTCCTTCTTCTCTCAAGGATTTTTACTTCAGAATCATTGGTCGTTACCCTTCCCCCAGGGTCCTATTTAAAGAAATCTTGCCATCCTACTCCTCTTTTGCCACTTGATTGCCATATGTCGCTCTGCATGTCTGACTAACCATGCATTTGTCCAAGTGTTACTTTGCATGCAACATTTAACATGCCTTTTTAACACATCCTTGTTTTAAGGTGTCAAGTTTATATGGAGCCACCTGGCCTTTATAACTCATCTTATTTGTCCATTATTTTTCAAATAGACAGCCATTCAACCCATACAGCGCCCTCATGCGTTCGTTGAGTTTCCCCTAAGGTTTGAGCTTCCCTACTCACTTGTCTAACTTTTAACTAACTACACCATCGTCTTTGACGTATAGAGGTAGCCGTCTCAACGCATAGGGATCTCAGTGCATGACAACCTCACCTACATATGGTAAGCCAACACGTTTCTTCTCCCGTCGACGCAGCGACTACTTCAGCACAAGATAACCATTCGTGATCACCTTCAACGTATAGTCGCCAAATTACAATCCAGTGTTTACACCATACTGCTAAGCGTCAATGACAGCAAATCCTTTTCATGCTCTACCTTTATGCATTGGTCCTGTTGCGTTTACTTCCATCCTGCGTCCATGACCTTCTACCTATCCTTAGTTATTCCTTGATTATTTCCAAGGTTATTCTTTTAAACCTTTCCTTATATTACTATTCCCTTTTAGATAAATTAGCATGCGTCCAACACATGTTCTAGTTCGTATGCCTACTTCACCACCTTCTATTTCCATCACTTAGAAATATCTTATAATAGAAGTCTATGCGTCTTATGTTTTTAGGTGCATGAGTACTTCCTATACGTCCACTATCACTATGCGTTACTTCAATATTGACTATGCGTCCGACATGGTCTTTTATTCCTCTCCCTCGGACTTTTCAACGCATTGGTTGCAAAAAGTTGGGTTGTCACATAACCTTTTCTTTGCTTTTTTGTATTTTTAATTCTTTCAATAAATCAAAAAACGCGATCACATGCTTCCATTGGGATTCAATTCTCTCCAAAGTAGAGCAAAGCATGTTTATATATGAAAGTAATACATGCTTATTAGTTTACAAGTATTTATTAATTTAAAATATGTGCAACTACGCAAGTCCAAAACAACAATAATGAACACTTATTGATTTATGCAACTTCATATGCATTAAATCAAAATTAGTTGTAGGAAGTTATACATAACTTTCATAACTTTGTCATGAGAGAATTTAGTGAAATATATATAACCACGGTAAATTTCAAAAATTCACAAATTTATCTACATGAAAATAATTTAAATATTCAACAATCCAATAAATTTTAATATTAGCATGGGAAATAAAAATTTAACTAAATACCTCCCCTTAGCCAGAATAATCTTTAGATAGAGTTCCATTATTGTCAATTTATTATTTCTAATTCATTAATCTCTTGATTAAGAGTAAATTAATAAATTAATGAATGATTAAGTTTTATTTTTAAATTGATTAAAAAACTAATTTGAAACAAAATTTTAATATTTCGAATGTTAAACCTTTCAAAATAAAATAAAAATAATCTTGAATATGTATTTTCATATTTGAAAGATAAAAGATAATAAATATTATTAGAATGAAATCTTAACAAATCAAGATAAATTAATAGGAGGGAATCTTATCTTTATTTAAAATAGACTCAAATCTTTTTAATTAAGGAAACGAATATCCTAATTTAATTTTTCATATATGATAATTATATTCAAAAATATGAAAAATATAAACTAATTAGGAAAATATATGAATAAAATCTTTTAAATATATAAGAATTTTATATTAAAAATAAGATAGCATGATTTACCATCTTAATCTAAATGACATTCCAACATTTAAAACGTAAAATGATATAGCATATTTGATATATTCATGTAAATTTAACTACACATTTAAATTCAAGAAATATCTTGATTCTGAGTATCTTTCCTATTTTGAGAGATTAAAAAATTAGTGTTCGAAAAACCTAAGTAATTATGATTCTGAGATGTTTACTCCATTTGAACCAAAATCACCAAGAAACTACTAGATTCAAACACTAGACCACCCTCCCCAGTGTCGTTCATGCTAAAATGTTCAGGGTATATGTATGCAAAGAATACTAGTTGGAACCAAAACACAAGAAAATACTAGTTTCTTAGTATACATACAAATATGCATATGTAATTTGTGTCCATCTCTGTGATGATAGACACCGAAAGTAGTCTATCGCAATTTATTGTGGTCTATCGCAGATAGACTGTGATATTTTGCTATTATTTGTAAATATTTTCAATAATTTTGTCATTTAAAATAATTTTTCACACACACATATTTATATATATGTTTATATATATATTATTTAACAAGAAATGCATGTAGTTTTTTTCCCCCACAAAGCAGTTGATTACAAGTACTTCAAAGTAGCCACCATCAAAGCCTAAGGGAGCAAGACGTTGCAACCGGTGGTTTGACACACTTGTTTCTAATTCACTTCATTTACTTGCCATTCCGATATGTACTGAGACCTTGAGATTGGAAAGCTCATTAATCTTTTATATAAATCGGATTCTTCATCTCTTTCATTCATCCATGTGATTCTTATCATCAACTATGTCTAGCTAAATTCATAATGGGTTGAGTTGATTAAACTAACATTTTTACAAATTCTGCATAAGTATGAGTTCATCTTGTTTAATATGTGTTTAAAACCTTCCTTGAATCCATTGAACAAATAGATTTAAGTAGAAATAATCAATTGCTTGAGAGAGTAAGTGATTGTAAATTTTGTTAAGTAAGAAAAGAAATAGTTTTAGAGATAAAGTTAGTCTTTTGTCTATAAAGTAACTCTATCATGTTTCTTAGAAATAAGTTAAATGTTGTGTGGAAGCACTGAAAGGTGAGTTCTCAAATTGTGAGTTAAAGACATGAATGTCTGCTTATGCATCAATTAGAAAAATGTTAGTGAACTTCCTTTAACTCTATGATAGACCTCCAGGGGTAAAAGTATAGACGCACATGCATAAGAAAGGAGGAAATACATGAGGTTGTTGGTTAGTTGGTTAGTAAAGTGGCCCAAGGAATATTGTTGGTAATAAGGTAGAATTATTTGTTATAAATAAGGAGTGAGTATGAGCGGTAGGGGTATCTTAAATATCATTTTGTAATTGATCTCTTTAGAATGAAGGAATTAAATTCCCCGTGGAAGCGTTTAATCGCCTCGTCCCAATAGTTTTCTTTATGGAAAACCAAAATATCGAGAACCAACAATAGAGATAAACAACTTAATACATAGCATACTTTTAGAAAAAATTAAGATTGAGAAAACTCTACCTTTGAAAACTGTCTTTTAGGTATTTTCTTCTCTTAACTGGAACTATTAGAAACACGTACTCTCCTTGGAACTCAACGTATAGAAAACGCCTTTGGGACACCACCAAGAAAATCTTCCTTGCTATCCTCGGAAAGAACCAATAAGGAGTGGTGGGCTCTTTTTTTTCGTAAGGGAATGAGAGTTGAGAGAGATCTAAGAGAAGAGAGATTTTACTAAACAATTCTGAAAAACCTCTTTATCACAAAAAAACAGTCTTCTCCCTTTTATCTTTATGTATCTTTTGTGAGAGAAGAACAATAAGTTTAATAACTCCTTCATCGTGCAGAATAACTCCCAATTTAAGAAAAAAATGAGTTATTCTTTTTTATATTATAAATTTAATAAATTTAAATTTAATTTAAGAATATTAAATTAATAATATTAATATATTAAATCATATTTAAGATATATAATTAAATACATTAAGTAATTAACAATTAATTAATTAATAAATTAAATATCACATATTTAATTTAATTTGAATCATATTCAAATAATATTCTCTCACATAACCTATAGTTTTAATATGAATAATATTCATATTGAATTTCATTCCTATAATTAATATTTGAATATTATTCAAGTCCTTATCTCTCTCATAATATGAAGTATAATTTGAATCTCATTCAAAATTATAATGTATCTATATACATTATATTAATTGTATCACAAACAATTAACTCTCTTATTTAATTGAACCATTCAAAATAATCCAAAATTGATTCTTAATCAAATTCTTATTGAGCTAGTAAGGGGACCTTATGAACCAACAGATTAAAAGCTTCAATGATACGAGATTAATTAATTAAACTCTTTAATTAAATTAATCAATATTCATTAACTGCATGTCACTCCACTAAAGACCTATAATTGCACTCTTCACACTATAGATATATTTGTGTGCCCATAGATATAGCCAATCAATAGTAAGTCGACCTTTCATAAATGCCCATAACTATAGTTGGATCAAATTACCGTTTTACCTCTGTAGTTACATTTAACTCTTTAAGTACCACTGATCCCTCTAATGAACAAGCATTTTATAGTCCAACTATAAACTACTCTCAAGCCAGCGAGAGGGTGTGGTTCATTATTCAAGACCCAGAATCAGCCCTTTAAGGAGCAATTTATCTAGTTACCCTAAAGAAGGGAAAGAGTGAATTATATCTTGTGAATATACTGTTCGCACGAGGTCTCCTGAGAAACTTGTTTCGTGGACTCGAACTTAAGTTGATGTAGATTTGATGCGGATGTGGTTCGATCTTTAGTACTTGATCCTCTGATTCTCTCTCAATTGAATGTGTAGACTTATTGTATGGAAGCAGAAAGCGTGGATGTTCTTGAAGTTGGAGTCTTGGAAGAATGTCTGTGTTCCAAAGAGCTTCAGTTTTCAAGTCTGGTTTAGCTTCAGAAGTTAGAAGTCTTTTGACTGTAGAGAGAATTCCTTTTAGGCTTTGAAGTGCAGAATTTTCTGAACCCCACATATGAAGAGAACTCTTCTATTTATAGAGTTCTTCTATTTATAGAGTTCTCAAGTGAGCTTTGTGAGCTTGGGCTTGGTTGGTCCATGGGCTTGGCCTTTGGGCCCAACAAATTGGACTTTGGCCTTGTTGCGTGATTTGTATGTGTATGATGCGTTAAGATCATAATGGCCTAATGTTGCGTTAAGAATCAAGAAAGATGTACATGTTAAACGCAAGTTTTCCTATAGAAACCCAAGTATAAGTTTAAATAGGTTTTCCTGGAGAGTCTAGGGATGAACGTAGAGATTTGTAATGACTATGCGTTGAGATTCATTCATGATTTGATGCGTTTGGAACTATACAATAATTACATTTGTGTTATTTTCTGTACTAATTGCCAAAGAATATTTTTGTACAAGAATAAATTAATGAATGAACATATGGGATAGCGATGTGGAATGAATGATAGATGAAGTTAGTCAAGTATAAACAAGATCAGATAGCAGGTGTAAAATGAATGGAACCATGAAAAGGTATCAATCAAGTTAAGTAAATAGTGTTTCCTACGCGTTAAGTGACTTTTCATGTGTACAAACTCAAATTGAGAACACATCTCTCGATGCTTCGACGCCACATTAATCTTATCTCTAAAATGCATGGTGAGCTCTTTTGGAAAAAGGAAAAACTTTATCTCTAAAGCCTACTCTTTTCTTGTTAAATGCTAAAATTACTCATCGACTCTCTCAAGCATGAATATCCTCGTTTAAACCTATTTGTTCGATCGATTCAAGCAAGTTTGAAGTACCCATTTAATCAAGATGAAAGCAACTTAATCATAGTTGGAAATAATAAAACTTAAGCTTAGCTTACAAAATCATTTAACATTTAGGATGTAAGATGTTGCAAATGATAATAGATGGAACATTAATGTCAATCAAACTTGTAAGTAAATAATCAAATCTCTCGAAAAATATCAAGAAAATACAAATAAGAAGGGTGTTCATAATGAAGATAAGAAAAGGGAAGGTATCAAGCCACCAATGGCAATATCTTGCTTCATGGAGGCTTGAGATGGTGGCTATCCGGTATATTATTTATACAAGGGTTCAGTGAGAATTTGCGCAGAGCTTTCACTGCTAAATATTTTCCTCTGATTTTGAACTGAGAAGCTTCAAGTTATTTATAGGCGTCGAAAAGGTGATATCATGATGACCTGACACCTTTGCATTTAATTTCATGCCCTGCTGTGCCGACTTCTTCGCTTCTCCAGTTCATTGGATCTGTCATGATCTAGTGAAATCAGTTGTCCACTTGCATATTGACATGACAGTTGCCGGTTACGTGCTTGAATTGTTTATCTTTTGGAAGCATGGTTCTCGACGCGTTGGCCTTCTCTTGCAGCATCTTTTTCTTTTATATTTCCGAGCTCCTTTATATTCTATCCTGCGTTAAAAAGATAAAATTTCATAATTTCCAGGATAGATTTTTTTGTAAGTATAGTAAATGTAAAGTTATTCATATAATGCAATTCAAGTGCTAAATTCATGCGTTTATCATCAATTCTGTCATAATTACTCCAAATAATGAATATAACAACTTGTATTTCTACAAGTTATCAGTCTTCATTGGCCCCTGGACCAAATTAAACTTATTTTAGGACCCAATTGGTTTTTAGCCCAAATATTAATATCAAATTGGACCATATTATTTTATTTTATCCAACAGCAAGACAAAAACACGTCGCGTCATCGAGATTTTCCAATTTATGTCTTCAATATCAATTTGGGGCACATGTCAACTTTTGATTGGTCCCAAATTCAATTATTTGTAATTTTATCATTAATTTGAGAAATGACATGTCAATTTGTGATTGATCTAAAATTTCTCCTTCAACATATACGTTCCCAACTCCCTACTCATACAAATCTCCAAAATGATAAGCTTATTGAGTCAGCAATTTGTCCACTTTCACCTATATAGATCAAAGGATTGTCCTATGGTCAACCTATGAAATGTTAATTTCTACAATTAACAGTGTTATCAAGAGAAATTAAAAATTTGGCGGTCGGGTCTTATACAAACTCTTTACATCGGATACCTTCACTCACATGTCTTCACATAAATAATTAGGATCAAATAGTTTGTAACACTTTAAAACTCTTGTAACAGTTACAAAATGGGTCGTATCGTAGTGTCACTAGGTGAAAGGCGGAATTCATCGCCCAATTTCGCTCCAAATATTTTAATTGTTCTCACCAAACCATAGTAGTGGCAAGGTCAGGTCGAACACAAGGAGCCCTAGAATTTCTCAATTAAATTGCTTGCAGCCCAAAGGTAACTGATGGAGGGGTTTGAAGACATTTTTGTTGCAAATGAAAGTAAAACAACCTAAAATGAAATCACAAAAGAAACGATTAAAAATCAATGTGTGAAAGCCTAGCTTGGGTTGCAACGAAGTTTTCCCTATTCGAAGTATTTGATCATTGAATTCTCATTATCAAAATCAATCATTTACTTACTCTAGCCCAATTTAATTAGAAATGCTAATCAAACGGTTCGAGGCAACTAACTAGTTTAATTCGAAAAGATGAAACGCATGCTTAATCGAATTATCCTAATTGCATTACGATCTAAGGCACACTAGGAAGAATATTTAACTGGAAATGCCATGATTAAATATTCAATCGATTCAATCCTAAGTTGGTTAGAACAATATTCATCAAGTTTGATTTGTAAGCTAACTCAACCTATTACTTCTAGGGATTAACATATAATCTAAGTGTCACGCATGGTACATTAATCAAAGCGATGATTATAAAATCCTGAATGTATGATAATACAATCTAAATAAAAATAATAATAGAATTGAACCAGCAATGTAGGATAATGTTTGATTTGAAAACTCACAATTACAACAAAGTGGGGAAACTCCTAAAAACCCAAGCTAGAAGTGTTACCTTAGCCCATAATTGACATTATGGACATCAAAATACTGTTGGGATACATCAAGAACATAGAAAAGAGAAGAAAATAGAGAGAAAATCATCCAAGAGTCGGCTAATGGCGATTTGATGACCTAAAAATCGAAAACTAGCTTTTTATAATATAGTTGGAGTGCCATGTCGCTGTGGCGCATACGTGCGTGACAAATCTTTGAAGCCTAACGATGCTTCTTGCATTTTAAGCATGAAAGCCTCTTAGGAAGGCAGTGTTGCTGCACCGTGGCTTAAAGGGTAATTTGGACATCTTGCTTCCCTCTTTCCTGATTGATGCAATTAAGCTTCATTTTGGTCCGTTCTGGCTCCATTTCAGCTCTAACACCTGGTTCTACCTCGCAAGTGCTCAATATCTATAAAATAATGAAATAAACATATAAAATCTAAAGACGACCTCGAATTAAGCGGAGCAAGATAACACATTTTTAGTGCTATCACTAGGATAATTCACCTAACCTTATCCCTATACTACATACCCTTTTGGTTATCTTGATATAAAGCAAGATATTTTGAACTTAGTTGATTTGATATAAAATCTAACCCTGTATGTCAACCACATACCTGTTTAAGTTTACATAAAATAACCACGACTTTTAGTTTATTGGAATGAGTTAATGCAAAAACAAATAAAAATAACTAATTATTTTATTGAATAAATAATTTGTATTTACAAAGATTACAAACTACGAAAACTCTAAGAGATTTAGGACACCAGTCCCAACATAGAGAACTTGGGAGCGATTGGGAAGCTCTTGAATTCTTCCCCCATTGTTTTTAAATAAAATTGAGGCTTAGGCCTATCACCCTACTTTCACCATTGATTTTTCTCTCTCATCGGCATGCTGCTTGATTGTACTTGCACTTATCATTCACTCTATTACTACGCTCGACACATCATCATTCCACTCATCTCCCATTTAATCATCACTCACATTCACCCATCAATTGTAATTAATTCATCTTTGTGGTAGAACATAGCATCACTCGATGCATCATTTAAACACCCTTTGCATCAAATCAACTAAGTTCAAACATAATTTTGTCAAATCAACTAAGTTCCTAAGATCAACCCTGGATTCACTAGGAATCCTATTTAGACTTACACTTGGGATTGATAGGGAAAACTTGCGTTTAACGTTAGATTTTTCAGCTTAATTTCTATTAGCATGACATAAGGCTAAAATATTCATGTACACAAAACGCAACATCACCCAAGGACTTCCATGTAATAATCTTACTTCCATTGCGCTGGGAAGTCCATAAAACAACAAGGGAGAACTTCAACGTTCCCTTGGCCACTCAAGAAATTTGGGTTTTAGAGACGAAATTATAGCGATGATTTTATATCGTCGCAAATTTAGTGACGATATAGTATTTCATCACAGAATTTTGTGACGTTTCTCGATTGCGTCGCATGATCGTACGACGGTTTCGTATTTTGTCGCAGCTTCTTGCGACAGTTTTTCATTTCGTCGTTGATATTTGCGACGTTTTTTGCTTTTGTTGCAAGATCCTACGATGGTTTTTCATTTCGTGGCAAACCTCATTTCACTTTTACCCGATCATTTTTTCCCCTTTTCACTTTTACAGATTTAGGGTTTCAACGAGATTCGTCGTCGCTCTCTCCGTCTGCTCTGTCTTTCGCTCTCTCTGTCTGCTCTGTCTCTATCGCTCTTTCAGTCTCTCTTTCCTTCCGCCTTTCCGTCTCCCTCTCCGTTCACCTCTCCATCTCCCTCACCGTCTGCCTTTGTCTCTGTCTCTCTTTTTGTCTCCCTCTCCATCCGCCTCTCCGTCTCCCATCTCCATCTACGAGGTTTTTTTTACCTCCTTATCGCTCTCTCTAACTATTGTCGTTGCTGTCAGATTTGTAGCGGAAGCTGCCGTCGGCGAGGTATTTATTCACTATATGTATATATATATCTAAAAATATTGAATTACATTACATATATATATATATAATTGTTAGGCTGGGATGTATTGTATTTATTCCTCAATTTTTTGATGTTATTGTTGCCATTTTCTTTTTTTACATACAGTTGATTCCAAAATGTAATTTGGAGAAGAGTGCAATTAAATTGTTTGAAGATTGCTTGATTTGTGTGATTCCCCCCTAAGCACATTTACACATAATTTTGTTTACTTTAAATAAGTTTATGATAAGTTCATATATGATTTGTTTTTTAGAGGATATATTATAGATAAAATTTGGATAAAACTTCGAAATAGATTGTGCAAAGAATATACTGATGGAATAAAATCATTTATTGGTTTGGCAGAGAAGCATGTTGATAAGAAAGGGTTTACACGTTGTCCATGTAAAAAATGTCAAAATGTCATAATGAAACATCCTCATGATGTCGAATGTGATTTGTACACATATGGAATGGCTGTCACATACGATAGATGGATATATCATGGCGAAAACTCGGATTTGTCCTTTTTGAAACCCACAAACACAGATAAAACATTTAATCAACACGTAGAGACTTCTCATCAAAATTTAGATAATGCAAATGAAATGTTTGAATTGCTGAATGATTTGACAAGTGGGGGAAACATTGAGGCTAAACATTGTGGAGATGGAAACTACATCGAAGGTGAAACAAGTGAGAACATTGGAAATAGAAGTAATAAGTTTCAATCAATGTTTGATGAGGTTAATGAAGAATTATATCTTGGATGTACTAAGATTTCTGCTTTACTTTTTTTGGTAAAATTAATGCATATCAAAGTACTTAATCATTAGAGCAATAAGTCATTTGATATGTTATTAGAATTTCGGAAAGAAGCTTTACCTAAGGATACCAAAATGCCTAAATCTTATTATGAAACAAAAAAGACCTTGCGTGATTTGGGTTTAGGTTATACATGCATACATGCTTGTAAGAATGATTGTATGCTATTTTGGAAAAAAAAATGATAATATAGAAATTTGTCCTCAATGCAATGAACCTCGCTACAAATTAAGTAACAAGAGAGGGAAAAAGGTTCCACACAAGATTTTAAGACATTTTACCTTGAAACAAAGATTACAAAGATTATTTCATGCCAAACATATTCCTAGTGGTAAGAGATGGCACAAGGAAAAAAGATTGAACATAGATGGAGTGTTAAGACATCCTGCAGATGGTGAGGCATGGAAAGATTTTGATAACCAATATGAGTGGTTTGCAGAAGATATAAGGAATGTAAGGTTAGTTTTAGCTACCGATAGATTCAACCCATTTGGCAACATGAGTACATCTTATAGTACATGGCTAGTAATTTTAATTCCATATAACTTGCCACCATGGAAATGTATGAAAGAAGCATTTTTTTTCATGTCATTGCTTATACCGGGGCCAAAATCTCCAGGACAAGAGATAGATATTTATTTACAGCCACCAATAGATGAATTGAAATATTTATGGAGTAATGGCATCGAAACTTATGATGCTTATAGTGGCCAAAACTTCCATCTTCATGCAACTTTGATGTGGACAATAAATGATTTTCCAGCATATGGCAACTTATCAGGATGAAGTACTAAAGGATATAAAGCATGTCCAGTTTGTAATGAAGATGTCTCATCTGATTCATTACATAATAAAATATGCTACATGTGACATCATCGTTACTTGCCGATGAATCATTCTTGGCATAGAAACAAACAGTTTAATGAGAAAACAAAATATAAAGTTGCCCCACGCTCTTTTTCGCGATTAGATGTTCTCCACCAGTTAGATGCTATAGATTTTCCGCCATTTGGAAAAACTATAAATATATTAAAATGGAAAAGGAAGTGTACATCTAGTGAGCTGAATTGGATGAAAAAGAGCATTTTTTTTTAGCTACCATATTGGTCTAGTCTTAAGATTCGACACAAACTCGATGTAAGCATATTGAGAAAAATATTTGTAATAATGTGTTGGGTACATTATGAAATATTGAAGGAAAAACAAAGGACACTGATAAAGCAAGAAAAGATTTAATGAAGTTGAATATTCATAAAGAACTGCACCTTCAACGTGTTGGAAACAAATTGGTGAAACCACATGCCAGCTACACATTGACAACCGATGAGAAAAGAAAGTTTTGTGGTTTCCTAAAAACAGTTAAGTTTCCTGATAGTTTTGCATCCAACATCTCAAAATGTGTTAGTGTCAAAGATGGAAAGATATTTGGACTAAAAAGTCATGACTCACATGTGTTATCGCAAAGACTTTTACCTGCAGGAGTTCATCCTTTTTTACTAGCAGATGTCAGTGGCGCAATTATTGAGTTGTTAAACTTTTTCAAGGAATTGGCTGCGAAGACATTAAAAGTTGAGACTTTGAATAAACTACAATAGTCGATTGTGATAATTCTTTGTAAGCTTGAAAGAATATTTGCTCTAGCGTTCTTCGATGTTATGATTCATCTAGCTGTCCATCTACCAGAGGAAGCCAAACTTGTTGGACCTATCAGTTATAGTTGGATGTATCCAATTGAGAGGTATGTTTATTTCTTTTTAGTTGATTATTAAACTACATATGTTCAGGGTCCAACCACCATATTATAACATACATATATATATGTAGGAGTTTGAGAACACTGAAACAATATGTAAGAAATAAAGCTCGACCTGGAGGTTCAATTGTAGAAGCATTTATAGCAAATGAATAATTGGCATTTTGTTCAATGTACTTGCATGGAATTGAAATAAAATTCAATAGGACAATTTTAAAATGATGATACAATAGACTATGGTACATCAAAGAGTAATGGACATCTACCTATATTTTCACAAAAAGCTTACATAAGGCTCATTGGTATATCCTTACCAGATGTGAAGCAGTAGATCCATATCAAAGGTATGATCTTATGAGCAGTCAAAACTTTTTATCATTCTTTATTTTATTGACTAATCATATTTTTTCAATAGAGAACACGAGATTGAGCTACAAAATAGAAATCTTCGTCATGATCTTGAGATGCATGAAACATAATTTGCAGATTGGTTTAAAGATAAAGTGAATACTCTACTAGTTGTCTTATTTTTCCTTTGACAACGAAACTCATAATTTCATAGTGATTGTGAGTTTGTTAATCGTTTTTAGATGCAATTGCAAATTCAGTCAACATCTAATGAGGTTGTGCGTGACTTGTATGCACTTTCGCATGGCCCTGATATTCGAATTAGTTTGTATATTGG
Source organism: Citrullus colocynthis (assembly GCA_031780015.1). Classification (NCBI taxonomy): domain Eukaryota; kingdom Viridiplantae; phylum Streptophyta; class Magnoliopsida; order Cucurbitales; family Cucurbitaceae; genus Citrullus; species Citrullus colocynthis. Next base: position 1,117,030 of record QLSR01000054.1, read on the forward strand.
GTGTATTATCAATGGTGTGCGATTCAACTCAAAAGATCAAGATGATCGTTGCACAACTCAAAATAGTGGAGTTTGTATTTTTGGAGGACATGATAGTGAGGGGGTCAATTACTATGCTATCCTAACTGAAGTGATTGAATTAAAATATGTTGATGGGAAACAAGTTATTCTATTTCGATGTGATTGGTACGATACAAATCCTAAAAAAAGCCGAATTCATGAAAATCACTATTTTACAAGCATAGATACCCAATACTTTTGGTATAAAAATGAACCATTTATTCTTGTCTCCCAAGCATAACAGTTTATTTGTGCAGGATTAAATTGAACTTGTGGGTGGCAAGCCTTTCTCGATCGAGGAATACATATATGTATTATGTAATTGGATCGAACAAAAGGTGTGTATATATATATATATATATATATATATATATATATATATATATCTTAATTAAAGATTAAATATATGCCTAAATACTCTATAATATTTGGTCTAATTTCATGCTTCAAATACGACTAATATATTTTTTTTAATTATTATTTCAATTTGTGACGAAATTTAAATCATCGCAATAAATCGTTACAATGCAATGTTGGGCAAAAACTGCAAATTCGTAATTTTACGATGGTATGATAAACGTCGCAATTTATTCGTGACGTTTTTGTAAATGTTGCTGATTGCGACATTAAGATAAACGTCGCAAGATGCAACGTAACTATAAATGTTGCAGTATGTGACGATTTTCTTTTTGCGTCGCAGGTTGTGACATTCTCGTATGTGATGTCGCAAAAAGTTTTCACCAACGTGGCTTTAGTGATTACCGTGTGCGACGAAATGTATCATTTAGCGACGAAAAATTTGCGCCGCATGCATTAGGGGTTCGACAGATTAGGGTTTTCAGAAATAGAAAAAACATGAGGTTAGAGAAGAAGTCAAGATCGAAGGTCGGAGAGCATTCATGGTGAAAATCAGATCATTGGTTAGGGTTTTCAAGAGAAAATGGAAGACGAAGAAAGCTTGTGGAGAGGAAAATACCAAACGGGGAGAGAGAGAGAGAGAGAGAGAGAGTCTGAAACGACGTGGGAAGGTGAGGCATTCAATACGTTGGAAGCCGGTGAAGTGATTACAAACTGATGGAAGTGAAAATGTGTGAATGTAAACCAAAACTGAGGTAGTGGGATTAATTACAAACCTGGGCTGAATTCCAATGAATTCAAATGTGGGCTTTCAAGCTCATTACAATCCAATTCAATCCCATAACAATCTACCAAACACCCCCCAAAAGGCATTTATATTCATCCTATCAGTGTAAGATATATACTTACCATCATTCAACCTTGAATTCTAATATACCTCGAACAATATGGAGAAAATCTTGGTATTCCAATTCCCTAATCTTCAAAATGGTAGAGATTCGTGCGAGGGACATATTATAAAATAAAGAAATAAGAAAAAAAGTAAGAAGAAGAGAAAGTAGGGAGTGAATATATTCTGTATTTGACTGTATCTCTCAAAGGTCCCAATAACACTATTTATAGAGTTTATACAATATGAAAAAGGTAAATGTAGAGAAAAACTAATGTAGAAGATAATGGAAAAGATATTAAGGTATATGTAATCTATGTAAATCTATATACAGTTTGAATATTTTGTAACAAATATATATATATATATAATGACTAAATTATATAAAATGTCCTTAAACTTTGTACTTTATGTAAAAGCAAACCCTTAAACTTTCAAAAGTTAGAAAAATACCCTTACTATAATATATATAAACTGTTAATATCTCGTCACATAAATATAAACTTTAGAAAGTTGCATTAGTACCCTTAAAAAAAGTTGAAAATTCTGTTATCGTTAATCTACACCTCATCACCTCTTTCATTTTATCTCTCCTACTTCAACCTTTAACCTATCACTTCTTTATTTTTTGTATTTTTTTCCTCCCCTTTTATGCTTCTTCTTGTTAGTTGTTCAACATTTTATTATCTCGTTAAAAAATTACTCCCTTTAGTTAAGGTACATAGATTATAACAAAAAGAAATAGAATAAAGTACTAATGGGACCTTAGGACTTGTATGTTTTGACAAGATCATACATTAGTAGTTGAGTGTGTTAACCATAGTGTAAAGTTTCAATCAATTTTTCGACAGGCTCGAAATTTCAATAAGGGGAGAATTTCGATTTTTCCCCAATTTCTCAAAATTTCCATCAAAATAGTTTTGATTTTTTTTTTTTTTTTAATTGCAATTACCTACCATCCAATGGAAGTTTTTACCATCCAAAATGTTGATTTTTAATAAACCAAATTTGAGAATTTATTTTTAACTTCATTCAAACATTTTTCATTCAATTTTCACATCATTTCACCTCAAAATTGAATTGATGTAAGTTATATTTTTTTACCCTCCAAAACTTCCATTTCCAAGAAACCAAAATTGAGAAAAATAAAATATATTTATTTTTAACTTCATTCAAACCTTTTCCATTGAATTTTCATATCCTTTCACCTTAAAATTGAATTGATGTAAGTTTTATTTTTTACCATCTAAAGCTTTCATTTCCAAGAAACCAAAATTGAGAAAAATAACATATATTTATTTTTAACTTCATTCAAACATTTTCTATTGAATTTTTACATCATTTCACTTTATAATTGAATTGTTCCAAGATCATTTTTTTAGGTATTAGACATGTGCATTTTATAATAAACAATTTACAGATATTTTGTATACAAACATTTCATCTCCTTTAATTTGCAATTAATTACAAATATTTGATATTATTTTATAGTTTTTTTTTTTTAGATTTCTGCTCTCGAATCGATATTTGCACAAACATTTACAATATACACCTAAATGTTGTCTTATTTTATAGAAATGATGATTAAAAATGGTCAGTTATAGTTTAATTAAGCCACAATCAAAGTTCTATCAATTTCCATAAAATTTTCCTAAATTTTCATCGATATTGATATTTCTATTGATATTTCCATAAAATTAGGACCTCAATATTTCCGTTGATATCGATATTTCAAACCTTGGTGTTAATAGCCAAGTATATATTTTTTTTTTTTGTACTTGGCTATCTATAGTTTTGGAAAGTTTAAGGGGAGATTTTTATGTTTGGAGTTTTGTAGAATTTTATGCTTTAACTTGAATTTACGATTTATATTTCGTTATGAGAAAATTGGTGTAAGAATTGGACAAATGAGAATATCTATATGAAAAAAGATGATATCTATATAATTTGTTTTAAATTTGGTTCTTCTCGAACTCAAGAAAACAACAAACTTTTTTTTTCTTTTTTTTTCAAGGCTAATAATATTAGTGCAACTTTTAAAAGTTCACATATATTTGAAACGAGGATTAACGGTTTGTGTTCATATACTTGTTTTTTTTAACTTTTCAAAAGTCTAAGAATATTTTTGAAACAAAACAGTAACAATTTTTATCTAAAACTAATCATTTCTATCTAAAGTTATTTTTGAATTGTTTTCTTTTTTAAGTTTAAAGGTATTTTTGAGATGATGAAAATATAATGTTTAAGAGCGTTTGGTATAAGTTAGCCATTAATAATAATTAAAGGAGAAAAATGGCAACGATTGACGATGTAATAAACCTAGGCTTTTGAGTTTTGGCGGCCCAAGTGAAGTTCCGACATGGTGAGAGAGAAGAGCCCTGGCTTAAAGATCCTCTGGGTTTGGACTCTTGGCACCGCCGCCATTCTCGTGACAACCGTTGCTCGGATGAGAATGAGGGATATGGAGAACATAACCAACTCCGATCAACAACCATCGCACAACCACCAACAAACGTCTTCCACCGATTCATTTCCCGTCACCGATTCGTTTTCCGTCGATGAAGGAGACGTATCACAGGTTTAGAAGCTTTCGCGCCTTTGAAATTCAGCTTAAACTAGTAATTTTTCTTTTCCAATTTAGCACTGGGAATCTGGGTTTTCGTCAAATCTCATTTTCGGTCGACTGTACATAATATGTTTGATAAAATTCCTGAATGGAAGGAACTGCCATATTTTCACTCGTAATGAGCTTGCACTTGCTTTGGATCTTTGATGTGTCAGTTTTAATGAAGTGTTTTATGTTTGCTGCTGCATTTGCCTGGATGTATAAATTAGAAGGGCTGCCTCTTAGTTGAATTTGGTAGGTGATGAATGAGACAGTTCCTTAGGATGGGATTCATGTTTCATTTTCCAACGGCACTTTGTTTTCAGTAACCCTCTTTCTAAAGTTTTGTGGAGATCCTTTCAAAGTCCTTGTTTAGTTTCTTATTGACCTGGTGCTCCACTCCTTCCAATTCTCATAGAAACTTTTGTTGGTCAAATAGTTTTGTGTGGTTTTGAAATTCACTAAGTGGGGTAGTTTTTGTCTAATATTAGAATATGTATCACATAAAAATGTGTGTTGTGAGTAAAAGGCGCAAGCCAAAAATGATAACAAAATGAAAATAAAATAAAATAAAATAAAATAAATCAATGATCTTAACGACGAATGCTAGATTGTTCCATTTAGATTAATTTCAGTCCAATGTTTTCAAAACATCATCTCATTGGTGTTTTATTTTTCCTAAATGAATAGTTTGATCTATAGGAAGTCTTTATTTTGGTATGTTGCTGAGGATGCAAATGTTGATCACTATGAGCACGAGTTGAGGTTGCACAACTTGGCTCTTTTATAAGCCTTAAGATCAAGTTGAATGCCTATATGATTATGTTCCTCCTTTGCTTGGTGACGAAACTCCAGGAGAGTAATAAAAAAGCTCTAATAGGTTGGAACCAGAATTATTACGTTCATGAAATGTCTGATATTTTACGTACAGATTGCAATGGATTTGATGGTATGCACATATCGAACTTATATTTTACGATGTTCTTGAGTAGGATCTGTCTTCTTAACAACAAATTCGCGTCCTACATTCTTTTGTATGTTAAACACAAAACTGTTGTCTTGTGTAATTACTGCAAATGATAGCATGTTGAAAGGCATTGATGCCTTTTGGCTTATATGCAACGGATTCATCATCCACGAGAATTCAAAAGTTGAAAAGACAATAGGAATGACAAGCAATGCTTATATGTACCACATATTCTCGAAGGATTAACTTGTATAATCATTTGATGTTGTTTACCAGATATGTTGGTATAATCAACATTCATTTAATTTTATGTTGGTTTGGGATGAATTTCCAGAATGTTGTCTCGCTGAGCATTCCACCCATGTAGAAATATGTTGGAGAGGTTTATTAAAACATTACTGTCAATTGAACTTTCTGCTTTTGTAGTTAACTGATGATTGATAGAGTTGGAAACGCGGATGTTATACTGGCTTAAGAAACTTTGACCATCAATTAGGGATTTAATTGTATAGTAATTGTGTGTTTACAGAAACAAAATACTATTCTTAGTTGTCTACCAACAACTTGAAATGAATAATGTGCATGAGACTGAAGTTGTTATACAGTTGACTGATAGATGTTACATTCACCCTTTAGGAGTAGTGGACGACATCTTAGTTCAGCTTAAAATTTTGTTGATCATCTAAAGTATGCGAGTACTTAGGCGGTCTCGTTGCATTGACTGTTATAATGCGTAAGGAGCTGTCATCTGAACAAGAAGAAAATTTGGTTCAAACATTGAAAGGAGTACAAGTTGGCCATCAAGTGAATATTGGTTGACATCAAAAGTATCGTTCCAGCCTTTTGCATGTACATGATCTTGTTGGAGGATGTAAAAACTTCCAGCTAGCCTTAATGGCGATTGAACCCAACCATGAAAAGAGTAGTCATGAAAGAGATTTTAAAGCTTTTTGATGTAGGTATTATCTCCATCCTCAACAGTAAATGGGTAAGTCCTAACTCTAGTTAGGAACTAGAACAATGAGTCTGGGTTGGAGAATGTGTATCAATTTTAGGAAGCTGAATGGTTAAGCACTTGGCTGGGAAACTTTTTTTTTCCGTTCTTTTTTCTTTTTTTCCCTTCTTTGATAGTTTTTCATGTTTTTATCATATTACAATAGCATAGGAGGATAAGAAAAAACTACTTTCACTTGTCCGTTTGAAATGTTTGCTTATCGTTAGATGCTCTTGGGTCTCTTTAACATTCTAGGTACATTTCAAAGATACATGTTAAACTTGTTTTCAATAAGCAAACATTTCAAGCAAGCGAGTGGTTTTTCCTTGGTCCTCCTGTGATATTGGAATCTGATAAAAACTTGAAAAACCATCAAAAAGGAAGTTTTCTAGCCAATTGCTAAACCATTTGATCAATAAAGAGAGGGAGAAATGGTATTTTCTAGTTACATTATTTAGCTTCTTTGAAATCAATACACATTCTCCAACCATCCTAAACTCGCATGAGTATTAACTCATTGTTCTAGTTTCTAACTACAGTCATGCCAATTTGTTTTAGGAATGTGTATAGGACTTGCCCATTTATTGTGGGATGGATAATACGTACATCGTGAAGTTTGGAAATCTCTTTCTTGACCACTTCCTTTATGGTTGGTTTAATTTTCTTTGAGGCTCTTGGAAGGTGTTGTATTTGCCCCAACAAGATCGTGTGCTTGCATAAAGTTGGATGGATACCTTTGATTGTTGGCCATGTCCACATTGTGCATGCACAAAATTAGATTGATACGTTGGATGTTGGTCCATGTCCATAACATTAGCAAGCGCACGTGTTGAAGTAATAAATATCTCGGTCACACCAGGCATTGTCCATGGAGGTTGGATTATAATATTTACTAGATATTGATTACTTGCTGATTATATATAGGCAAATGGCAATGATCTCGAGGTTCTAAATTCTAACTTTGAATTAATTAAAGTAACATATTTAAAGGTACACAATTTAAGATGTTGATTCGATTATGAACTACTTATCTAGTATTGACAAAAAGATTAAATGAACAAATTTTCGATGAACCTAGGAATCTAAATTAAGAATTTCCTCTCTCGAGCTCAATACGTCTTAATGTCTAATTCCTAACTCATCGACATGCCAATCAGATAACTAAACACAACTTTATGATTGTCCAATTATAGTTCTCACAATTAATCTATCTATCACTAGCATGCATAAATTAATTAAGATTCAAATTCTCAATTTTAGCAAAAATTATCTCTCTCTTGCAAAGATTGAGCCTAAATGCAATCAATCAATGGGCAATCGATTAATTGAACAAATTTTAGAGAATTTGAAATGCAATTAAAAATGAATTCAATCCCAAATCAATACTTTGACAATAATGGTTCAAAATGCCCTCAACATCCTAAGCAATTAAATTAGCTACTCATGATTAGAACAAACAAGTACATAACAACGATCATTTTTTCAAAAATTTAGAAAGAAAAGGGAAGGAATGTTTCGCAATTGACACCCAAGGTTGCGTAGGTTGGTTGATCTGCCTCTGTCTCTTGACCTCTAGCTCTCACAACCACCCTTCCCGACTTTGTTTCCCTTCAATTCTCTATAAGAATATCATTTCGTATGGTCTCCAAGCACCTTTGATCTCTCCCTCCCCAAAATGTAAAAATAAAACGTAATCTAAAGAAGTCTGGCTCTAAGGACAGTGTTGCGACACTACGTTACTTGTTCACAGACGCACGTTCGGAGTGCCATGACGTTATTGCAAGGCACCCTCTAGGTTTTTGCGCTGTGGAACGCGCTTTAGAGCGCTGCAGCTCCATCTTTTCTGCTTCTTTGGCGTCTCGTTTCATCTTTTATTGTATCGGCCCATAAGTCTTCATATTTGGATTTCTCACCAAGAATCAACCATATTCTGCACAATTTCCCTGCAACTTCATATTCTTGAAATAACTTCAAATTAACTTGTTAAATACGTAATTTAACCATAAAAATTGCTAAATTAGAAGTAAAATAATGCACTTTTCGAGTGTTTTTTCCCATTCCAAACGTAGAAATTTGCTAGCCTAGGCCAATAACATGCATAACATATCATAAACAAAAATAAACGAACAAAGTACATGGTACGATTTCCACCCAAAATTTTAGAGATCTGTATTGTCCCTAATGTAATAAAAAACAGAAACAAGCATTCAAGGGAGAATGATACAAGCTGGGTGACAAGTCGAGCCCATGAAACTCGCAGTTGAACTTAGTACTTTGATCCTGAAAATTTTCACCAATCATGAGATAAGAATAAGATAAAAGAAAACTAAAGCAAAACAATTTTGTTTTAAGCTATGGGTTGCCTCCAATGATGCACTTAGTTTATTATCATTAGCTGACAAGACCGCACGAAAAAAATTCTCCTTGAAGTGAAGGTCCTCCACATGCCACTCTTCTCCTCTATAATAATGCTTCATTTGTTGTGCATTCACTTTAAATTTTGGCCTATAATAATGCTTCATTTGTTGTGCATTCACCTTAAATTTTGACCCATCATTTACCCGTAATTCAATAGTTTCATATGGAGTCACCTCCTTGATTACAAAGGGTCCAGACCAACCGATCTAACTTTACTTGGGAATGAAGGCAAAAATTAACTAATAAAATGTTTGGACCAAGAAAAAATGGCCTAGGCAAATTCTTTGATCATGTCATCTCACTGTTTGTTCTTTGTAGAGCTTTGCATTCTCATATGCTTGGCTCTAGAACTCATCCATCTAATTCAGCTACAACAATCAATGTTCTCCTGCCTTCTTGAGATAAAAATTCAACTTCTTAATAGCCCAGTAAGCTCGACGCTCCAGCTCAACAAGGAAATGACACACCTTCCCGAACACCAACTTGTATTGGGGACGTACCATTTGACGTTTTGGAAGCTTTCTTTTAACCCCAAAGCACATCATCTAACTTATTGGCCTAAACTTTCTTGCTAGTATGAACAGACTTCTCCAAAATTTGCTTAATTTCTTTGTAGCAAAATTCAACTAAACCGTTAGTTTGAGGGTGGTAAGCTAAGGAAACTTTATGCTTAACACCATATTTAGAGAGTATGGCATCAAAGAGTTTGTTACAAAAATATGATCCCTTATCACTAATAATTGCTCATGGTGTATTAAATCTAGTAAAATTATTTTTATGCAAAAATTTCAAAACCACATATGCATCATTAGTCCTAGTGGTAATCATCTCTACCCATTTAGACACATAATGTAAGCCCCGTACTTGTCATTGAGAGAAGTAAGTAAGAAAAAACTATGGGACAGGTATTGAGTAAAGAAAAATTGGTCGAGTTGTGTGAGAGCAAAAATGACTAAGTGTTGGCCATGTAATGGGTGATTATGCGTTGAGAATATGTCTAAAGCTTGACAAGAGTTGCTGCTGGTGGGCATGCATTGAAGAGGGCAGCTCAACGTGGAAATAGATGTGAAGGAAGAAGGGTGCAATATGCATTAGTAGAAGTATGTTGAAGGCTTCTATGTGCTAGAAGTTGGCATTGCTATGCGTTGAAGGGTAGTATGCGTTGGTGCATAGTAAAGGGGCCGAGAGGGCCATGCGGTAGTTGGTTATTCGGCGTTGAGCAATCAGTGGCATGGTAAGTTGAGGCTATGTGTTGCTGAAGCCATGTGCGGAAGGTTGCGTTGGCCAATTCAAGAAGAAAGATGATGGTAGAGCTGGTAAGTCGGTGATTTATATTGACATATAAATGAGTGCATCGAATAATTAAACCCTTTTGGACATATTTTCGAACTCAGATTGACTCCATTTCGTAGAAGAACAACGAGGAGAGGTGAAAGAAGATGTTTATATCAAATTCAAATAGAAACCAGATCATTTTCATGGTGACTTTGAAGCTGGAACCCGAAACTTGATTGTTGCTGATAAATCTGAACACCAATAGGTATTTGAAGAAGAGTGAGCTGAGGAAGTTGAAGCTAGGACTGAAACTTTGAGGTTAGTAAGTTGATTCAATTCCTAGCAACTTTCATGAAAGATGTTTAAGCAAAATCCGAGTAAAAATGTGTTAATTTCTAGGAGGAAGTAATCGGAGTAGAATTACTAGACAATTCAAGGCAATCGAAGTTATTTGGGAATAGTTCTCAAACGAAGACGAGTTATGGTTTGAAATTTTGAGGAAAGCTAGAAAACTCATTACTTTATAAGATTGTAGAAGAGAAAAAGTTCTGATTTTGGCTGTAATATGGTTTTTAGCAGGATAAAGAAAGAGTTAGAAGGGAAGGAAGGAAGCAGTGATATCAGGTGTCGTTAGACAGTGGTATCCCTAAGGAGCTGGAGAACAAGCAGCAGAACGAGTGTCGCTGATAACGCAAAGAGCTTTGCGTCTCACAACTTTCGCTAAGGTCTCGCTGGGTATCGCTCCTTAAGATAAACTTGCTAGTTTAGTTCACTCTGGTTTCGCTAGTGCAGTATCCAATGGTGTAATTTCGCTGGTAGTCTCGCTAGTGACATAGAGTATCGCTAGTTGAATACATTGGAAAAAGAGAGTCTCAGTGAAAGAGTGAGAATGATATACGAATATGCATACTTAATGATTATGGAAAGGAAGTTCAAAGAAAACCTAATGTGAGAAATGTGTTTTTACAGGCCAAGAAGAGCTCGAAAAAGCATAGAATCCGCTCGGGGCCTAAGACAAATCATGAATGACTTTTTATTTCATCCAAGGATTATTTCTAACATTGTGCAAGTGAAAACGAGTATGTCATATAAACTCTTGTATGCGTGTTATCTAAATGCAACCCACGGCCGAAGGACCATGTGTGAAGGCCTATGGGAATATGATAGATGATACACAGTGCTGAGGGACCATGGGTGAAGGCACTTGAGAAATTGAATGAGATGGATTCCAATGCCGAAGGACCTTGTGAGAAGGCATATGGAAAACCAGTACATGATGGCTTGGTGCTAAGGGACCACGAGTAAAGACACTTGAGCAATGGATTAATATGGAAATCAATGCTGGGGGATAATGTGAGAAAGCACTTAAGAGTTGAAACGCCGAGGGACGAAATGTGAAGGCGTGTGAATATATGAATAATAGGAATTGAATTATGAGGCTAATAGCGTTGGGTTTTGCTCCGCTACTTCTTGGAAGATGTTTATGTTATATTGTTAAATGGCATGAGTGACCCAAGAATCTATTAATAAAATATATAGTAGTTATTATGATCAGTATTAACTCAAGGATTAAATTGTAATTAGATAACTTAGTCACTCACTGGGCTTTAGGCTCACGCTTCCTTGTTTATTGTTGTTCGTTTCAGGTAGTGAGCGTGTCCGGGACGCCTAGCCTACAGAAGATCCTCGTGTGGGCTTACTCTACATTAGTTCTCTGGGATAGTTGTAAATACTCGGTTTATGTACATGTTTTGTCATACATGATCCTTGTAGTATAATGAGAGTGGGTTTTGTACTGTGTGCTAAACAAATACCTCTTATGATAAATTCCGAGTTGGGAAATCAGAATTTTGAATTATGTTTAACACATGACGCTTCACTAGCATAAAGCTTTGTATAATTGATCTGATGTTGATTTATGTTTCAAGATATATGATGACGAGTGTGTGTGTGTAGGTCACACCTGCTTCTAGGTTAGGAAGGAAATCTGGGAGGGGGTGTGACACATAATTCACGACTAGTAGAATATAAAGGTGAACATCAGAAAGGCGAAAGAGTCCCATGAAATTAATACCTCAGACGTCAAACAGTTCTACCTTGAAAATTAGGGGAGAGGGGAAATTCATGCTACTTAGAGATATTTCCAGTTCGCTAACACTTATCACATGTTCTAACATAAGTATAACAATTCTTAAATAAAGTAGGCCAATAAAAATTGGACTATAATACCTTAGTTGTTGTTCGAGTAGGGCCAAAATGGCCACATACAAAGAAGAGTGACAATCGAAAAGAATACTGCATGTTCCTCTATAGGTAGACACCTCCTAATCACATTGTCTGAGCAGATTTTAAATAGAAGTAGGTCATTCCACAAATAACCCTTAACCTCATGCAGGAATCTCTTTCATTGTTGGGAGTTTAGATCTGACAGTAATACACCACTTGTAAGATAATTCACATAATCAGCAAACTCAGGTAACCTTGCCTCAACCTTGGTACAATTGTTCATTAAGGAGCCTTAAGAGATAGGGCCCACATGTTGATCACCCTCAATTTTGGACAGATGGTTAGCAACAATATTCTCACAGCCTGAGAATAACAAAACTTATCTTATGAGTCTGGGTTTAGCATTCTTTTCTGCAAACAAAAATTTCAGAGCTGCATGGTCAATGTGCACTATAACTTTAGAGCCATGCAAGTATGATTTAAACTTATCGAAGAAAAATACAACAACGAGCAACTCTTTCTCGGTAGTAGTGTAATTTATCTGTGCAATATTTAGAGTTTTACTTGCATAATATATAGCACTAAAGAATTTATCCCTACATTGTTCTAAAATTACACTTACAACATGGTCACTAGCTTCACACATTACCTCAAATGGTTGACTCCAATCAGGTACAACAATAATAGAAGTATAAGTTAAACTTTTTTTTCAAAAGATTAAATGCCAATAAACATGCATATGTTGGGTTTTATGCCCTAAAACTCGTAGATAGTTAATGTAAACAATTGACTGTTATTACTAAAGCATTATTGATGTTATTTCAATAAGGCTGTCTTATGAGTCTTGAATAGTATGTAGAGACATACAAGGATCAATGATCAAGATACAACCTTCTTCTTATACTATAAAATGGGTCGTATCTATAGTGTTACCAGGATAAGGTACCCAACCATGTAGTATAAGGAGAAGGTTGGGTACCTTATCTTGGCAACACTGTAGACACGACCCACTTTGTATTTGATACAAACACAGTGATCCAACGCATTCATGTAGATGACATGCGAGTGGGGGTATCCTATGTAATGAGTTTGCATAAGACTGAACCACGAAATAGTAACCACTAGATGTAATTCCGTTGACTAGTCAAGTTTCCATTTTAATAGGATGACCTAGGCAGCTTAGTCCTAATTCTAAGTATATTATGAACTCCTATTCTCAAGGGATTGTCCTTTAATTTGTATGGGTGAGATTGGTCGGTCTGCCGACTCAATATGTCTACCATTTTGGAGATAAAACTGAGTGGGAAGCTGGGAACATAATTATACAAGATGGATTTCGCTCCTTCCTGACTTTAGGGTAAGTAGATGAGTGTTTCCTTAAGTGGTGTCTCCGAGCCCTGCCCTTTGATTGGCCCGAGAGGGGTTTCTGTTTAATGGTTGGACCATAAACAGGTTGTCCATTAGAGGAACATTGGTACTTAAGGATCTAGAGGTAACCTAGGGGTAAAATGGTAATTTGACCCAACTGGCATTACAAATACTTGTGAAGAATTAATTTGCTGTTATTGGTTTATATCCGTGGACACAGAAATATATTTGCAATGAGAAGAGTGTAGTTATGGGTCTTTAGTAGAGTGAACCCATAGTTAACGAATATTGACTAATATGGTTAATGAGTTTAGCGAATTAATCTCATATCGTTGGAGCTTCTGATCTATAGGTCCATTAGGTCTCCTTCCTAGCTCATAAAGGGTATTGAGGTAATTAAGTCTTGAATGGAATTTGAAATGTTCAAATTCACTTAGGAAAATAATATAATGTATAATGATACATTATAATATAAAGTTTTTATTTTAATTTAACTTTATAGTATACATTTAATTTTGGACATGATTCAAAAATAAATTTATGAGAGAATTAAATATTTGAAGTAGTTCAAATATTAATTTAATATGAATTAGATTCATATTAAAACTATAGGTTATAAGTAATGTATATAAGATGCGCATTACAAATGGTATGTTATGAGAAAAATATAGTTGAATTTGACTCAAATGAAAGTCAAATTAAATGTCAGATATTTAATTTGATAATTGATAATTGGAGAATTAATTGATTATTTGATTTAATTTAAGTTACTTAAAGGGAAATTATCTTAAATAGCAAAACTATTGAAAATATTTACAACTAATAGCAAAACACACAAATCTATCTGCAATAGATCGCGATAGACTATTATCTGTGCCTATCGTGACATGGATAATAGTCTATCGCAGTCTATCGCAGATAGACAGTGAAATTTTGCTATATTTGTAAATATTTTTGTTCCTTTTGCTATATTTGAAAAGAGCCCTTAATTAAATTCGACTTAATTAAATTAATTTAATTAAAACTATAGGTTATGTGAGAGATATTCACTTAAATATGATTTAAAGGAATTTATTAATTAAATTAGATTTAATTGATTAAATTAGTTGTTTATTTATTTAATTAAATTAGATTTAATTAATTAAATTAGTTATTTATGTATTTAATTAAATAAATAAATAAATAACTCCCACTTAGAGGAGTTCTTTGAGACATAGAGTGATCCCACGTCTGTTGTTTTCTCTCCCACATATCATTAATAAAAACCTCTAAATTCTTAGAGGTTTGAGAGGTGTGTTGATCTTGTAGAAAAAAAAAAGGTCAGAACGGTTCTGCCATTTTCCCCACAAAAATTTCTCTTAAGATCTTTTTTCCAAATTTTCAAGGTTGGTTCCCACAAACCACAACCTCTAAAATCTCAGAGGATAGGAAGGGTTCTTCATGGTGGTGTCAATTTCCAAACCCAAAAGGATTTTCTCAAAGATTTGTCAGAAAAGGTATATGATTTTCTTTTCTGGGTTTTTTTTGTTTAACATAAAATTTATACAATAAGTTTTTTTCTTTTTTTTTAATGTAATTCCATTGCACAATATTTTTAAATTCTATATTTAATTTTGAAAATGGTTTTGTGTTTTTCTATTGCGTTAGGGTTTTCATCCCTTCAGCATTATCAAACACAAACTTAGCATCCTTTTCAAGTAGATTATTGTTTAGTTATTTTAGAAAAATCTTTAATAAATGATGGTAAAACCCTATATGTCCTAAAGATGCCTTTTACTTCGCTTAGAGGTGGCAACTATTTAACACACAAAGAATTTTTGCCCTGTCCACTTAAACCCTTCTAAAAAATTTTGTGCACCCAACACAATTTCTTCCTTGACCATGAAATGACATTTTTCCTCATACAGAACAAGGTTAGAATCTTGACACCTCTACAAAATCGAAGCCAAGTTAGATAAGCAGGTATCAAAAGAAGTACCAGATACCAAGAAATTGTCCATAAAAACCTCCATAACATCCCCGATTAGATCATGGAAGATGACCATCATACTGTTGGGTTTTGTACCCTGAACTCATGGTTTGTAATTTTTTAAACAATTTATTTATTAATAAAATAATTGTTATGTTATTATGTCCTTTTAGAATTGTGTAACTTAAATCCAATAAACCAAAATCTAAGGTTATTTAATGAAATTTTAACAGTATATGGTTTACATACAGGTGAATCATGTTCAAGTAATAACCTAAATGGTCTATAATATATGGATAAGGTTGGATGCCTTATCCTGATAACACTATGGATAGGATCACTTTGTAATCATTACAAGCAATGTGATCCTAATCATTCATGTGGAGACATGCAAATGGAGCTATCCTTTACAAATAGTTTATATAAGACTGGATCGTGAAAGATTCTAGAGCCAAAGAGCCCTTTGAACTTGTATGTTCAGACCTTTGTGATCCAATGAATGTTAAGGCAAGATGCGGGTATGAATATTTCACCTCTTCTATAGATGATTATTCAAGATATGAGTATAGTTACTTAATGCAACATAAGTCTGAAACTCTTGAAAAGGTCAAAGAGTATAACACTGAAGTTGAGAATTTGTTAGGTAAAACAGTTAAAATACTTCGATTAGATAATGTGAAGAGTATATGGACTTTAGATTTCAGGACAATATAATAAAACATGAAACCACATTCCAACTCTTAGCACCTAGTACACCTCAACAAAATGGTATATTAGAAAAGAGAAATAGAACTCTATCGAACATGGTTCAGTTGATGATGAGTTATGCTCAAGTACTTGACTCGTTTTAGGGAATGTAGTGGAGACTATAATTTATATTTTGAACAATGTTTCCTTCAAACAGTGTTTCTGAAACACCTTTTGTTGATAATGCTAGTACATCAAGTCAAGGACATCTTTCTCAGGAGTTGAGAGTGCCCCAACATAGTGGGAGGGTTATAACACAACCTACTCGTTACATGAGTTTAAATGAGTCATCATACCTGATGATAATGTTAAGGATTCATTGTCTTTTAAACAAGCAATGAATGATATTGACAAAGATGAATAGATTACAGTCATGAATCTTGAACTAGAGTCTATGTGTAAGCCCCAACCTCTATTTTTCTTTGCTTTAGCACAAGTTAAAGATCATGGTTTAAGGTTGGCTAGGGTAGTCTTGAATGAGTAGGAATGTATGTGGAGTTCTAGTGCACTTTTAAGTAGTTATGATTTCTATTTTTCTTCTTCCATTTACTTTTATTAAGGAATAAAAGGGATGGAGTTAATGGTGTTGTAGAACAAGGAGGTGGGGCTGGATTTAGGAAAAGTTTTCCTACGTGTGAAGAAAATCTTAAGTCAAAGGCCAAAGTTGGAATTAATTTAGGGAAAAATGTAAAATTAAGGAATAAATACTAAATTAAATTAAAATTATTATTTAAGGGTAAATAATATTTAATTTGGATGGCTAGGATGAGAATAAAAGAGAAGAAGCCACGTTGAAGCAAGGAGGTGTGTGGCCAAAGCTGATTGGCTGGATTGGGCAGCAGCTCGAACTCTAAGCAAGTAGCTCAATTACAACATTGGTTCTCCCGATTCATTGGTGCCAATTTTCTCCATTTTTGAACCAGAGAGAGCTTTGTGAGTTAGGAATTCAACCTAGGGCTGCCAGAATGATTTGAGGTCGGGAAGCTTGAGAAAACTTGAAAATACTGAAGGTTGTCGGAGAAACCGAGCAAACCAGACGAGTTAACTTTGAGAAATTTTTCAAGGATGCTCGGGAAGGTTTTTGAAGCTCAATTATCTTGGTAAACCAGTTAAGAGGTTACCCTTGAGCTTCATAATTTTTATTTTAATTTTATTTGAAGGGAAAAGGTGTTTTGAAGCTCTGAAAAATCGGGTTGAAAATAGGAGCCTGCTGGCCGAAGTCAGTAGAGGCTGCCTAGAGAGCTTACCTATGCCTGTTGCCAGCCCCCCCCCCCCCCCCCCCCCCCCC
>QLSR01000054.1:1151441-1183830 GCA_031780015.1 Citrullus colocynthis
TTTTTTTTTTTTTTTTTTTGTTTTTTTGTCCATTCCTCATCCTCTCTCTCCTCCTTTCTTTTTTTCCCTTCGTTTCTTTTATATATATATAATTGGAAAAAACGCATAGATCCTATCTATAATGAAGAGACTTCCTTTGTTTGAATCAAATTGGAAACGAAAAGGATTAAGAATAAGCTTGATTTGATGAATATAATCCTACCTAGAAACAAGAATACAAAAACGAAGTTAGGTGATAAATATGGCAGTCCAAACCCTGGGTTTGCATAAAATGGATCCTTGAGAGGGGTTCTCATCAACGCACCCTTTCAGTGACCACATATGGCTTCCTTTTTAGTGTAAATTGAAAGTTTTAGAGGGACAAAAAAGGGAAAAAATGGCAAGTGTTGTTGATTGACCGATGTATGTGTGGTAAAAGTATAGGTAATTGAGGTCTAAGTGCAAGCATAAACTGTTGATGAAGTAATAATCTTGGAGTATTTCAAGTATCGAATTCCACAAAACTAGGTTGACTTTTTAAATTGATTATGACTTTTGACCAATAAAACCAATAAGTTTATATTGTTGGTGAGAAATTAACTTAAAAATAGTAAACAGTGATGGATAAACAGGGGCAAACAATTATTTAATCTTCGGGTGATATGCCTTAAGTGATGCAGCTGTATCATACTAGAGCACTAAGTTATGAATGAACATAAAACAAGTCCTATTTGGTTGTGTCAAGTTCCTTTAAAATGTTTAAGCAACTAATGCCTAATGTTTACATCATTAGTTGGAGAGTTAAATGATAGCTCTCGAAAAGAGCTATTTTTATGTCCTTAATTCCTTTTATTGTTGTGTTTATATGATTAAATGTCTATTTTGCAGGAATTTAAGCAAATTATGCACCACAAAGTGTTACGGGTGGTTCAGGGTTGATTTGGAGCTATCGAAAGTGAATTCGGGCACCCGGAGTCAAGGATGCAAAAATTACCAAGATGCCCTCGGGGGCAGTGCAACTACACTCTGCTCTATGCTCAAAGGCAGAGAGCATAATTGGCGAGAGCGCATCAATGCTCTGAATTTTGACGGAAATGGCAGGTGCGAGCGCAACGCACAGCATAGCGACACTTAAGACCTACGCTCCAACTTCTACCTAGAGAGTAGTGACGCTCCATCAAAGTACAGTGACGCTCTCCCCGATTTCTATATATAATCTCCTTTTTTTAGGGTTTGAGAATGGTGGATTTGATAGAGGTCAAGTGAAACCCTAATCTCCTCTTCTCCCTCAATTTTTCTAGCATATCAAGGTTAATTTTTACATTTCTTTTGGGTTGTAGCTTATGGATTGGATCTCTCCTCTTTGCTTTGTCTATGGATCAATGAGGTAATTTTTATTTAGTTTTGAGAGCAAGACTTATGTATTTTTCTTGAAATTTTCTACGGATTAGGTTGAATGTATGTTGAATTTATGTTTTTTTTTTTTTTTAATCTATTTCAATTTCTAGATGAATGTTTATGTGTTGGCTATTCCTCATAAGCATGTGTTGCCCCCGCTATTTGATTCATAGATGTCACGCTCACACTTGAATGTCTAATTAGTAATTAGTTAACCGTGTATTTAATAAGTATCCTAGAATGCATATATTAACTAGGTTCAAAGATAAAATTGGTTAATCGGTTAGGCATTCCAATTGGTTAATCAACACAATGAAATTCTAAACCTTAATGCACTTGGTTTTATTTCTTCATGGACGCTATCGAACCCAATTGATTTAGGAGCATGTAGTTTAATTAGAGCATTGCTATAATCACTTTAACTAATATTTAGGACGCTTGCTTAGTTTAATTGAGCTTTTAGGCTAAGTATGTCATTGTGCATGCATAAATTGTTTACTTAACGGAAATCGATGATCGAAATTATATAGGAATCCCTCTTGCTCTTGAAACTAGATAAATCCAATCTAGGTTACATTTACTCGTAGCTTTTATTTTTCTTGCACACTTATTACACTATCCACACCGAACCCCCCATTTACTACTCCAATTAGTTAATTGGCTTTACAAAAAACTCATACTAGCGCTTCCCTGCGGATCAACCCGAACTTGCCACTATTGTTACACCATTGTATTAATAGAAGTAGTATTCAATATTATAAATTTCTTTTGATCGATTCTCTTTGGGAACAAAATGACACCGAAAAGAATTCTTTCATTCAGGTTCAGTTTCTTTATCCTTTGGTGCCCCTTATTTCTAAGGTGATGTAACAGTCTTATTTCTAGGCTCGTAGTCCCATATCCCTTTGTGACATCCATTTACAACCTTCTCAGCATTAGAGTTCTATTAGTTTGATAAATTATGTGGCCAGTTTAACTTACCAATTTTTTTCTCTAAAAGCAAAAAGAGAATGTGTAAAACAAAGTGGTATGAAGTGCAACATTACTCAAGCCACAACAATTCTAGGTATCCACATTATTGAACTCCTAGGAGGATTTAGCTCATGACTAATGATAAAATAATTAACTTTATTAAATCAGAAATCATAACTACAAGTTAGCGTTCTATACAAAAATAAATCAATTCAATGGTGTTGGAAATACAACTCAATAGGCCTTGAGACAAGTCCTCATATTCCTAGCATTTCCCTAGGTTGACTCTCCTTTTCAAAGATGAACCTTCTCTCACCACACATTTTCACAGAATGAGATGACCTAGAGTGATCACACCTCAGAGGAACTTTCGTTCTTGAGGTTGCTAACTTGAGAAGTTGAGAAAAGTCTAAAGGGGGTTGACAATATTGTAAGAATTGTGATGGAGTCGTGGATAGAGAGTTGTTCGTCGAAATGAAGAGCTTCCCCTTCTTTTATGGGCCCCAAATCGGTTGAGGAGGGCTGAAATCCAACTTTTTAGGGTTTTCCAGGTGAAATCGGGTTGAACAACTGCTTGGAACGAGAAAAATGCAACCATCATTTACTGGGTTGAATTCTGAAAAATTGGGGCTTAGTGATACGGCCATAGTGAAGCCTAGCGATGCAGCCACATTGAACAAAAGTCTCCAATCAGGTCAAAATCACCTCAAAATTAGTAAATAACATCTTTTAGGATCACTGCAACCTTCATCAACTCCCTTTTTCTATCTTAGACTAACTTTTAGGGTAAAACACATGCAAGAGTCTATTTTCCAAAGTTAATGTATAAAAATAAAGGTAAAAAACATGCATTTCAAGGCATATATCAACCATTAATGGACCAAGACTCATGAACTAAAGGAGTATGAAAAGAAGAAAAAGCAACAAATTGACCACAATAATGATGACAGGTGGCGGCAATTTTCATTGAGGGCAAAAAAAGTAGATGGAAGGAGGGAGAAAGAAAAAGAAAAAACAGAAAAAAAAATACTTGTATAATAAAAAAATATATATATATGTGTCACATTAGCTTTTTATTAGTAATTAGCAAGAAAACTGATGGATGGACAAAAACTGTCACTAAATGCAAAATTTAGTAGGAAATTGTCGAGTTTGAAAACTCAATGATTGAATTGCAACTTCAACTAAATTTCAGGGATCAAAATTGTCATTTTTGTTAAAATAAATTGTATATAGTTTTTTTTTCCTTTTTAATTGAATTAGGATAAAACATTTGGAAGCATATACATTATATCTCTTTTCTTTTTCGAAGCCATATATTTTACATTAACGTGTGAATTGTACATCATCGAGAGAATCAAAATTTGTGTTCAACATCTCACCCAAATTTTCGTTCCATATATGATAATTGTCATTTGTACATTCATTTAATCTAAAATTTTAAGAGTAGGTAAATATAATTGTTATAATAAAAATCTTTTTCTTGCCGCATCTAATTTCAAAATACCTATTAGTCTTTACACTTAAAATGTTTAATTGATCCCTAGGCTTTTAATTGTGTATTTGATATTCTAAAGTTAAAAATATTAGTTGAACTATTAGATACCAATTTTATTTTTATGTCTAGTGGAATGCTAAACTTTTAATTTTGTGTTCCATATATCTGTGAATTTTAAAAAATATCAGATTGATTAAGAATTTATTAGACCCAAATTTAAAAAATTTATGGATCTATTTGTACAAAACTGGGAGTTTACTTAGATCTATTTTATTTTTAAAAAAAATTAATTGACCTATTTGAATATGAATATGGATTTTATTTCTAATGGAACCTAACATTTTAGATTTTTGTTTAGTAAATTAGTGTATTTTTAAAAATATCGAATACACCAAGGACTTATTAAGCACAAAATTGAAAATTTCAAGAATCTATTGTTGATCAAATTAAAATTGTAAGGACCTAGACACTTTGAAATCAAGGGATATATTGGATACAAAATTAAAGTTGAAAAATTATTAGACACTTTCAAAAATATAGAGACCAAATAAAGACAACCTTTAAAATTTAATTATAAATTCAAACATGTAATTTAATTTTAAAAAATGGTTAAATTACTATTTTGATTTCCACGTTTGAGCTTAGTGTCAATGTGATTCTTATAGGTTTAGCCTTCAATTTGGTGTTGATGGTCTGGATTTTATCTTAATTTAAAAGTTCCAATATGATATGATCGATACAATTGGATCAAACCTTATAAGTTTGTCCCAAGCTATTACTAGATTGACGTGGCAGTGGGACCATATCTTTTTTTTTAGTTTATTGTATTTAAAATAAATAAATAAATAAAAAAAGACCGATAATTATTTGATTTTTAATTTTTAAAAATGAGTCTGTTTAATATATAATTGAGTTTTTTCTTCTTCTCAATTTTAACTCAATTTTAAAAATATTTTTGAAATTGTTAAGGAAATTCAAATATATATATATATATATATATATAACAAGTTTTTAAAAACATATGCCCGCATTTGGTATTGATTGGATTTGTGGCCTAGTGGTTGGCTTGTTCTCTTTCACATCGCACGTTTTGGGTTTGACTCACATGAATGTCACTTTTTTTCACTTTATTATTTTACATAATAATTACAATTTATATTTTTATATAAAAATAAATAGTAAATAATGTCAATAATATTTTCTTGTTTCACACTTTATTTCTACATCGATTCTCATTTTTCATTTCAACAAGTATTTCTTAAAAAAATTTAAAATAACTTCAAAATTGAAAGTTAAAATAGTTGAAATGTATGAATAAATTAAATTTGTTATTATTGTTATTTTAATTTAGTAAACTACAGCTCTTAATGGAAGAGTATGTTTTTTCGAAAAATGACCAAACTTTAGTGGAAGTGTCACACCCTTTCCAGATTATCTGCTTAACCTAGAAAGAGGCGGGAATGTGTGAAGACAGCAAACATCACCTCTCTCATAAGGTTCACTATCCACTCATACATGTTTAACCTACTAAAAAAGAATATCATTGTATAGACGCCCACTTTATCTCTTCCTTAAAGTACTAAGCATGCAAGGTCATCATTCAACTTAAATAGAAGATCATTCAGCTTTAGACATTTACAACAAATGTACTATCAGAACCACGCATTACATAACTCACAAAACATACAAATATGTACAACCTCACGCCCCAACACCAAACCCAACTAGAAATGTCTACACGCTACACTGGATCAAAACCATTTATACATACAAAGACTAGGGAAAATGAGTATGTTGATGTTTTGATATTGAGGAGACGAGACTCGTGTAGGTTAAACTCCGAGAACTCTTTCACTACCTCGATAGGGAAAGAAAACATAGAAAAGCGGGAGCTGGGAAACTCAGTGAGTGACAATTTTAAAAATAGTTACATCATCATCTACTAAAACACATTTAAAGGTAAAGAAACATTTCCTAAGCTCAAAGCATGAAGAAGTATCAAGCTCATGACCATAAATAAAACAATGAGATAAAACATCATGAAATCAGGTAAACTTTCCATCACTTAAACTAAGTAAACTTTACATTAAACCTACACCGAATATCCTTAGTTGAGGTAGAGCAAACTCAATACACTCAACATCATAGCCTTAATTGATGTAAAGTAGTCTCAATACATCATTGTCGATACCTTTTTCCTACATGCACGAAGAATGCCCCCAAATAGCTAATATTGGACTTCTCACCTTCTTTCATCCTTCAATATCAGAAATTATTGGAACTTCTCAAATATCTTCTTTCATCTTCAGTATTGAGAATCCCTTAGACTTCCCAAGTACCTTATTTCAATCCTTCAGTACTAAGAATCCTCTGTCAACCTAAAGTGCTAGAAATATATTCACACGACAGGGCAATCACAGCAAGGGTACAAGGAATAATGGTTTGAAACATCATTTAAAAGCCTTAGAACTCATTCTAGCCATCATAAAACCATTCTAAAATAACATAAGTTATTATCATTCAAACCATATATACTTGCCAATATTTGATCATAAGAAAACATATAACTTCATTATAATCTTAACATTCTCATACTAGGCATTAAAAGTATAAATCATTGAATTATGCTCAACGCTTAGCAAAATCAATGAGAAAACTAATTTTCATAGGAAATCATGGATAGAGATCATAAAAGAATTCATTTTTAAATAAACATATGTCACTCATAGTTCGAGCCTACACTCTTAAGGTTATAGACTTCTCCAAATTCAATTTGACCTGAAAATATCAATTTAGAGGTATTAGGTCATCTCCTTAAGATTCCTATACTTCCCATAACATTTAAACTTCATCCACAACTTAAATTTCACTTATTTCTTCACCATTGCCATTTAGGAATTTTTATGCAAAAATTTCTAAAATTTCCTAAAATACCCAAAAACTAGTTTAAAATCTAAAATTACCCATTTTTTAGGCTAAAAAATTAGGGAAATGTCAGTTGGGCTTAAAAAATGTTCACCAACACCCAAAATGGTCATAGGTATACAACATGGGCGGCAGATGGGCGTAGGGCGCACATTGTGGGCATGGGTGGGTGGTAGTGGGGTGGGCGGACGTGGGTGGGCGAGGCGCGTGTGCATGTGCGGTTGGGCGGGGGTGGGCAGCAACCCTGGGTAGCCTTCTTTAACCTTCGGTCAGCAGTCCTCAATTTTCAACTCTATTTTTCAACGCTCTAAAACGACATTTGTAACCAAATAAACTTCAAATAAATTTCATAAAACTCAAGAGGGATCTCTTAACTTACTTACCAACAAAATTGGGTGCTCAAATTCTCCCCAAACACCCTTGTAAAATTCTTCAAACTAGAACCCTCTAATTTACCGGTTCCAATGACAAGCTTTGGTTTCTTCAAGTTTTCTCAACCTTCCCGACTTCGATGCACTCTGGCAGCCCTACGGTAGTTTTATCACTCATTTAGATTTCATTGGGTCCAAAAAGTTTTAATTTTACACAAGTAATTGGAAAAACCAACTCATTCTCCTCATTTTTCCTTATCTTTTTCATCCCTAAACATAATTATCAACATAATTTTAATTTTAATTAATTGATTGTATATTTATTTATTTTAATTAATTATTTTTAGTTTAAACAACACCTAGAAAATTTTTAAACACTTAGTAAATTTTTCCCTCTTATTCAAACTCTCGACACACCATTGACTACATTTGTTCCCCTTCTTCAAAAAAGCTAAATAAAAATTGAGCTTGTTTAATCAAACTCCACAACTCTCATTTAAATTTAATTTTACTTAAGTCATTTCAAACTCATCTTTCCTTATTTATCTTTAACTTGAGTTTAGGCAAGGAAAAATAGGAATTAGGACTTACAGGGAGGACATGTTTTTTCTCTAAGGATATTAATAATTAAAATTATTATTATTATTATTATATTTTGTCATTATGTTTCTTTTTTATTTTTCTTCATTTTATATTTTATTAATCCATGTGTTTAAAATATTATTGATGATGCTTTATCAATATGTAGTTTTTCAAAATATATTAAAATAAAGATATAATTTTATAACCATGCATATTAGATAGAAAAATATTTTTAAAATAACTTGATTTTATTTTATATAAAAAAGATATATTCAACTAAAAAAGTCATCAAAACTTATTTTGATTTTTCAAAAATGAAAAAAAAAACACAATTATCAAATATATTATTTATTTTTAGTTTTTTTTTCTAAAATAAAAAACAATTATCAAACATCTTTTTTGTTATTTTTTTTTAAAACAGAAAACCAAAAAAAGTGACCAAACATTTATGTTTTTGTTTTCTAAAAGCTAAAAACCAAAAATAGATTTTCAAAAACCAAAAACCAAATAATTATCAAATGAGACCTAAATTTTTATAGGACAAAATTTGTTTAGGGATGACAATGATGTTTATAACTGAAACATAAGAACCAAATTGTCTTTGCTATTATTTTGCCACCAAATATCTCCAAGCTAACCTTATATGGCTATATATATACACATATAGAGTTTGAATACACGTGTGCATTAATATATATTTATATTTAATAATTTAATAAGTCAAAGTGAGCAATATAGTTTATCAGTAATTGATATGTTCTTCTTCTCTTGAGATTAGATGTTGAAATTTCTATACTCCAACTTGTTGTACTATTGTAACAACCCGACTTTCCTAGAACATACTTTGGGTGTTACTATGCATGAAAGGTTTGTAAAAAAAACATCCATTTTGAAAATGTTTGATAAATAACCATAGAAATTCACCAATGTTTTATTAAATAGAAGAACAAAAAAACTTATTCAAGATCCCTTTAACACAATAATTTAAACCAAACGAAATTTTAAATGGGAACATTTGCTCGATTCAAGGCTAGTTGTGTATGGGTATTAGGAATATAGTTTAGTGTGGTCTAGTACAAGCATACACTGTTACAACGTATTTTGTAGTATTCCAAGTATTGTATCCCATAAGACTAGAAGTTCATTCAATTCTTATTAAGACAATGCTTATAATGCAGAACCAGATAACTGACGAAAATAAGTGAATTTATGGTTTTGTACTTAATAATAAAGTAAACAGTAGATTACAATAGGGAAGGGTGGATCTATGAAGCCCCCTCATATAGTGTTATTTATATAATATTATTTTTTATTAAATATAAAAAAATATTTATTTATATATCAAATATATACAAACACGTGCATGTGGATGGAACTTTTGCAACCTGAAGACTTGAGTTCGAATCTTTAAGGAGGTAACTGATTTTTCTTTCTTATTTTGACCAATTTTGGTGGCTTAAACTTTCACACACATATATAATAGCTTTAAAATTTTCATTCCAATTATTTTTTCTAAGTTCATGTTTATATACAAATATTTTTAAAATTTAGGCTCGTTTCGTAACAATATAACTATTGATTTTAGTTTTTAAAAATTAAGGCATATAAAACACCATTTTCACATATAAATATTTTGTTTTGTTATTTAATATATCATTATTTTAAAATTACATTCAAGTCTATGAATTTAGTTAGTTGTTAAAATTATGACTAATAAATATTTAAAATTTTAATTTTAACTTCAATAGGTCTCTTAAAAATGTGTAATAGATAGGTAAAAAGAAAATTATTCTAGTAAAGTGATAGATGTCTATCTGAGTCTATTGTAATCTATCATAGATAGAAAATAAAATTTTGTTATATTTGTAAATATTTTCAATAGTTTTCTATTTTTTAAAACATCTCGACGAAAAATTATTTTTGTTTCGAATGGAACCTCACAATTTCAATTTTGTAGTCAATAGTTACATTATTTATTTTTTAAAAGAATTGTATGGTACTACATGTTAGACACAGTAATCAAAATATCATTGATATAGTATATTTTTTAACAAAATTCAAGAACTATACATATACAAATTTTGACACTAATGGACTAAAATTTTAACCTAACATAAAGTTATGCCCCTAACGTGAAATTTTAGATATATCACTGTCTGTATATTAGTTAGTTATAATTGCTTTGGCAAAATTATATGATTTGAATATTATATGGATGCATCTAACATTATATTTATATGAACTTGTGCCCTCCTTGCATAAAATCTTGGATTCTCCACTGACAACAGGGATTACTGATCAAATTTTAACCTGCAAATTTTATCCCTTGAGCTATGTGGCCACATCAAATTGACATCGACCAACTATAAACCAAAAACTACTCCTATTTAATCTTGTTTGACAAATTCTTTTAGAAGCCTAAGCTAGCTGCTAGTCCTATATTTTATGGCTAATTGAAACTTAGATTAATTCATGCAATCTCTAAGTCCTATGATGTATCATATGTCTAAGATTACGTGGCAACCTACGTCTAGGTTATTAGTCCCATATTCCTTTGTAAAATCTGCGATTATCCTAACCTTTACAACATTAAGACTTAGCTTGCATGTTAAATTTAATGGTGGGTTTAACTTAACAAGATAACATCGTACTCAACAAAGGAAGTAAAAAGGTCAATGCGATGTGATGGGATAGCACTAATTCAAGCCATGCTATCATAGGGTATCCACATGACCAAATCCCTTATAAAATAAGCCCATAGGTAGAGAAAAACAAATAAACTTCATTGATGCAAATGTTGTGGCTTTTAAGTGTCAAATTCAAAGAGTAAAAGATTTTAAAAAAAAAAACAGTAAAAGCAACAATGAATGAGTAAATAAATGCTAGAAAAACAGTATTACAAACTCCTTGAGTCAAAACCTCACTCTCAAAGGCTTGCTACTTTGGATTCAACCTCTTTCAAGGATGAATCCTCACTCTACACATGTTTTTACGAGAAAGGATGACCTACATACTACTCTTTTTCAGAGTAATTTTCGTTCTTGAAGAATTTCTGGATGTAACTTGTGCTATTTCTTTTAAGAGGTGAAGATTTTTGAAAGATGAGGTTTGCATCTCTTTGTATAGGGAAGTAAGTTGAATGAGAACCAAAATTCATGCCATAAACATCCTGAAGAATCGTTGTAGTCCAAGAAGTTTGAACGACTGTGCGTGATCTAACTCAAACTAGGGCATGAAACGTAATGGGCACAATGAAGGCTCGACATGGGTGCATCATTGGTTTTTCTTGCAAAAAGTGATAAAACATCTATAAAAGTTCATCAAATTGGTTTAAATTAGCCAAAACTAATGTAAAATAGCTACTTGACATGTGTTTACTCATTTTAGGCCATTTCGAGGTTAAATTATCATTTGGAGTGATTCTTTACAAGAGAAAAGTAGTAAAATAGATAGTGAAAATGTGTCCTTTTTTACATTTATAACTAGCCCTTGTGTTCTTAAATAGTTCACGTAGACGCATCACACAAATGTTCAAATGCATAACCCTTAGCAATTGATATTTTATTAGATATGACACTTGTATCACTTAAATGTGTCACATAATCATGTGGTATACATGACTATAGGCCACATAAAAGCTTGTGACATGCACCTTCACACCACATAGC
Source organism: Citrullus colocynthis (assembly GCA_031780015.1). Lineage (NCBI taxonomy): Eukaryota > Viridiplantae > Streptophyta > Magnoliopsida > Cucurbitales > Cucurbitaceae > Citrullus > Citrullus colocynthis. Next base: position 1,162,835 of record QLSR01000054.1, read on the forward strand.
CCGTAAATATCAATGTACATGACACGCTTACAAACAATGATCAAACCTACATAACAGAAGCACAATAAGATATCATGTCGACACTCAGTCATCATACAACACTATCCCAAGAACAATTGGGCCTAAATCCATTATTAGAGAACCACCTACCTCAAAGTGAGACAAAATGGGAATGAGACAAAGTTCTCTTAAGCTTACAGAAACCTTGCTTTAAAAAACCCTAATTGTCTTTAGATCGTCTAAGTTCCTCAACTCCTATGCTAACAATATGAACCAAACAATAATATTAAGACCTCGGGTTAATAATCCGAACTACCACAACCCAATAAGCTTATCTTATAAGGTTTTAAAGGCTTTGCACTTACCAAATCAACCACCAAACGTACTTAAACATGTTGGACAACAACAACAACAAGCCACTTAAAGCCACAAATCTAGATTTGAAATCACATTGGTGCAATAATTTAGGCTAAAATAAGCAATGGGCAACTGGAATCCAACCAAACCAAATCTAGAAAATCCATAGAAACTTGACACACACTTATCAGAACCAATAGAATTTACGATTGGCAATGAGCAGGGGCAGTATAGGTCAGTGGTATGGACAACAAAGGGAATTTGGTAGCGGCAAATTGTGCTGAGGAGATTGATCAGAAAGAGAGACCCAAGAGAGAGAGAACACAAGAGAGAGAGGGAGAAAGAATCGGCAGGGCTCAGTGATAGTTGCCTACGACGGATGGTGGTACGGTGTGGCTGACAATGGTTGACAAGATCAACGGTAGTGCAGATGACTAGCTAAATCGTTACCAATTATAAAGTATAGGAGCTAAATCATTACTTATTAAAGTTCAGGGACTAAATCATTACCAACCATAAATCATGGACTAAATTGTTACTTCCATGAAAGTTCAAGGACTAAAAATACGTTTTAATCTAATCTAGATTAATTTAATATCCACTCTCAATATTTAGCCTAAGTTAAATTTAGCTCATACCAAAAGAATATTTTTTTATTGAAGAATCTTTCCTCTACCATCTATCATAGTTTTTTGAAAAAGTAATAAATAAGATAAACGTATGAGAAATTATCTTAAATGGCAAAACTGCTGAAAAATATTTACAATTAATAGCAAAATACACAATTTATCTGCGATAGACTACTATCTATGTCTATCGTGACATATATAATAGTCTATCGTGATCTATCACGATCTATCGCAAATAGATCGAGACAGTGAAAATTTTGCTAGATTTGTAAATATTTTGGTTCTTTTTGCTATATTTAAAAAGAACCCCAAACGTATTCTATATATTATTAATATATGAATCAAATAAAGAACTTCAAATCTCTCTAGTAAATTTAGGATAAAAAATAACCAATACTTCATTTTAAGACAACAAAGGTATAGTATAATATTTTGAGTCTTGGAATACATGTCAATTATTATTGATCTTTGTTGGTGTTGATAATTAATTTGTCCTTTTCTTAGTACAACAATTGTGGGGTGAGGTACCAAGCCACTTACTTCAAGAGAGGGAGGACATTGTAATTACTATTAACCTAAACTCGCTTTTGAAAATTAATTAATTAGTACGCTTAAACTTTAGAAGTTGTATTAATTATAATCTTAGACTAATAATTATATCAATTTAAACCTTAAGTTTTAATTAGTGAATCAATTTAGACCATTGGTTAGAGTCAATAACTATTTTCATTTGATTTTATTTAAATCCAACTCTTTTATTTTTTAGTTTGAGGATAATATGGGTAGGGAGATTCAACACACAAGCCTCTTAACCCCTAACACTTGTATTCACTTTGGCAAATTCAACTTAAATTACCATAATAAAGTTATTCTTATTCCAAAAAGCTACCAAAGTAGTAAGAATAATTATTGCATAAAATTCCTCCTAAATGAGTAGAATAAAACATGAGAAGTCAAAAGGATAAACCCCAATATTTCAATTTAAATTTCTCCTAAATAGGTAGCAAAAATATTAGTCTATATCCATTTATATTAACATTTTGCTTTAAAATGATACAATTATTAGTTTGAAATTTAGAAGGATGGGAACCCAAAATTTAAGGACATAAATTTTGATATGAATCGTCAAAGACATGATATTATTTATATTTTATTTAGTAATTTTGATGTAATTTTATTATTTTTCAATTTGATCCTTTTTATTACATACTAAGTAGGGATATTTATGTATTTTTATACTAGTTGGAGACTATATGAGTTCTTGCCATTAAGTTTGCTTTGACAAATTATGATGAATCAATTTTAACTTTTGTGTTTCTTTCAAGTTTGGCCAGAGAGCTTATTCAATTCATGTGTTGAGTTGCATGCAAATAATATTCAAGTGAAATTGATCATGGATTGTTTGAATCTTTGTGAACTTGTTCTTTGTTTCATGAACTTTGATCTTAAGGCATTTCATACCTAACCCAATTATTAAGGTTGAAATGATCGTATGATTCAAGGGTTTTAGTGTTTGAGAATTAGGGATCCATATACCCGAAAGGTTCCTACTTTCAATTCATTAGAGATTTCACATGATTGATTTTTCCCCCCTAAAAATTTATAAAAGCAAAATACATTTTTGGTCTCTCAGGTTTGATGTAAATGACAATTTGGTCTTTGAGGTTTAGAAAATAGTTCTACATGGTCCTTGAAGTTTTACTGTTCTCCTATTATGCTAATATATCATTCCAACGACAGTCTATGTGACGTCCCGAATTTTCAGGTATTTTCCTCCTTATTAAGTAGCTGTTTTTTTAAATTGGTTTAAGCGTGGAATCTTTAAGATTAATAAGATATTCGGAGAAATTTAGAGGAAAAAAATTAATATTAAAGGAATGATTGGGTATTAAGTGTTAATTATTTAAGGAAGAGGAAAAAAAAAAGAAAAAAAAAAGAGAATTATTTTTTAAAAAGGGAAAAAGGAGGAGAATTATTTTACTTTGGGAAAAGGGGGGAAATTAATTGGGAAAGGAAAAAGATTTGATTTTTTTTTTTTGTTATTTATTTAACCTCGGTTTGCGTGCTAGGTTAAAGTAAAGGGAAAAGAAAAATCTTTTCTTTTTCTTCTTCTCCCTCTCCCTCTTCGTGCAGCTAGCCCCCCCTTCCTCCTCCTCCTCCTCCTCCTCCATTTGTCTTTCTTCTTCTTCCATCTTCCTCCCATCAGCCATCGCCGTCGACTCTATCGTTTCTTCCTCCCCCGTCCGTTGGCAGTGCCATTTCCAATCGCCAGCAGCCCCTCGCCGGATTTGTGGGTCTCGTTTGTTGCAGCCGCCGACCGACAGCCCCTCGTCGGATTTGTGGGTCTTGGTAAGAACCGGTTCCCTCGCTATTTTTCCTTGGTTGGGTATCTTATGGGTATAGTTTATGATACCATTGTGTTGTTTCTGGTTCCGTGTTCAAAGAGGCGTTAGAGAAGACCGAGATTGGAAGTGCTAGTAGTTAGAAATCCGGAGTTGGGATTTTGGTTGTTGTTAAGCACCTAAAGGTAAGGGATCTACTATTGAGTCTATGCCTATGCTGACACTCATGGTTGTCTAATGGCTAATTATGGTTACTGTATGAATTTTGGCTAGTATATGGAATGTGATATCGCATCGATTGGTTATGATAAGTTGTGGTTACTGTACTGAAATGTGTTATGGTTACGCCTATTGTGTCCACTGTATGATAATTATGTAACTTATTACGATGAACTGGAAACCCTCCGAATTATATTAGTGATACATGCTATGTCGTGGTGATTGTTATCCTGTTAGGTGCCTTGTACCCCAATATGAATATGATTATGACAAGGTGTCCTTCGGGATCACCACCTATGTTTATGCTTACAACCGTGACCTTCGGGATTGTCACACCCCCTCCTAGGTACCCTCCTAACGCAGGAGAAAGTGTGATGACAGCAGACACCGACTCTCTTACAGCATCCACTGCCAACCTTAAAACTTAATCATCACCTTATAAGAAGTCAATACTTGAACATCATACTTTAACCAGGGTTAAGTTATCATACAGACATTGTTTTCCACTCAGGAACATATAATTACATAAGTTTCACAACAACATCCTTAACCCTCTATATGTACAACATATGATTAAGTTCAAATATTTACAATTCTCAAAATACTAAACACTGCTGATGGGCCCAGACGAGTTTCTGTGTAGGCCAAGCACCCCGAACTCGCTCGCTACTTGTAAAACAGAAAAACAAGGAAAACATGAGCTAGGTTGCCCAGTGAGTGACTTGTTTTGTAAATACTTTCCTTTAGCTCGGAAACTAATCATAGTGTAAACATTATAAAATAATACGTATAAAACCTTCGATTTCAAATCATATCCAGTACAAAACATGCTCAAGTAGCATTGTGAAATCATATATGTTTATTTTAGAACAAAAACACAGAAATTCAATTTATTTCAAAACCATTTTCCATAGTTAAGGCGAACCGGAGCTCAATACTACTCAATATCGAAAACCTTAGCTACTTAGAGTAATCTAAACACAATAGCGTCTATCATCCCTCTATGTGCACATAGATATCATATCCTGGGTTACCTGAGTACCTTCTCTGAGTCCTTCAGTATCGGGCCCCATATAGGCAACATACATGCTTTCTCTGAGTCCTTTAGCATTGGGAGCTATCTCTATACTCAAGTTACCCATGTGCCTTCTTCGTGTCCTTCAGCATTGGGAACCATTTTCATATCCCAACTACCCACATGCCTTCTCCGTGTCCTTCAGCATTGGGAGTCTCTATACTCAGGTTACCCATATGTCTTCTCCGTGTCCTTCAGCAATGGGAACCATTTCTATATCCCGGCTAACCACATGCCTTCTCCGAGTCCTTCAACATTGGGAGCCTTTTCAAATACATTATTAAAAAACAACATGTTTTGAAAATAGCATCATATAAATTCACGAGTTTTTAACGTTTCAAATTTTCACAATTTCATTCACAAGCTTCAATGTTTTCCATTAAATAATAAAATTAACAACAACATGCTTTTCATAAACTCATTATACAACCAGCATGCTTCAAACGATTTTCAATATAAAACACATAATATGCATGTTAAAACTCATGAAATCACAAACATGTAAACATGTTTACAAACATAATCTATTCAGCAATAACACCTTGTTCAAAGTAAACATATTTTAAATAAAATTGTCATTCACTATTTGTCTTGGGCCTTTAGCGAATTATACACCTTTCTTAGCTCTTATCGGCCTGTAATAATACATTTCCCTTTATTAGTTTTCCTTAAAATTCCTTTAACATAACCAACAAGCTTTAAACATTTACACTTGTTCAATGGTTCACCGCTGAGACCAATTCTATCAAAATAATCATTAATGAGCGAGATTTCAAACAACTAGCGAGACTAACTAGTGAAACTGAGTTACTAACAAAACTGTACTAGCAATACCATAACTAGCGAGACCAGCGAGACTTACTTAATCAGAGAGACTAGCGACACCTAGGGAGAGTTATGAGATGCAAAGCCTCTAACGATACCAACGACACCTATCTCGTTGCTCACGCTTAATTTTTCAGTGTCACTATGTTTCCAGCGACACCCGTCTCCCATAGCTTCTGTCTTCACTTCTGTTTTCTCTTCTATTTGTTAAAAATCGCATTTTCAGCCAAAATAGAACTTCTTCCCTTCTTCAAACTTGTAAAGAAATGTGTTTTCTAGCTTACCTCAAGATTTCGGAGCTTAACTTCTCTTCGTTCGACAAATATTCTCAAGTTACTTTGAGTTGCTCCAAATCACTCAAGAACTCCGTACCAGTCACTTCCACCTAACGTTTAACTTGTTTCTCTTTAAATTCAGCTCAACCATCCTTCATAAGAATTGTTACGAATTGAGTTAACTTACTATCTTCAAATGCTCAGCCCTAAACTCGATCTCCACAGCTCGCTATCCTCCCAATACTAGACCTTGCTCTGATTGCGCGACAACAATCAAACCTTCTATTCCAACTTTAATTACATCACGAAACCGATCAAAATTCTACTCAAATTTTCTCTAGGCTACTTCTTCTACCTCTCTTTATTGCTCAGCTGAAAAATGGAATCGGTTGAAGCTTTTGAAAATGCAGAAAATGGTCGAAAACTCAGCTTTACATACTTAAACAGCTGCTGACTTACTTCCAATTTCTCTTTTATTTTATCTTATTTCCAATAATCAAAGTAACTCCTTCACCATACGAATGCAACCCCCTTTGGAAAACTTGAATGCTAGCTTGGATGCATGGCACCATGCGTCTATCCCATAGGCTCTCTCGAACACATGCTTCTCTAACGCAACCTCCTACTATCATCAACCAGCGTATGGCCACTTGTCTAACGGCTTCAACAAAAGCATAGCACCAACCATCACCCATGCTCAGCCTCTCAAACGCATGCCTCAACAAGCCAACACATTAACCCTCATGCTTGGGCTCAGCTACCCAAGGTCTTTACCTACTTTCCAACCATCACCCATGCTCACTCTCATGGACGCATACCTCAACCCAGCCAACGCATAGCCACTCAAGCTAAAGGCTCTTGGCCATATTTCCTCAATCACCCGCCTACTTTGCTTACCATCTTCCAAAGATAAGAGTAGAGCTTACAACTTACCACCTCCTTACAAGAATTTCATCCTCGAAATTCAGCAAATTGTTAGTTCCTTGAAAAAAAATGTGGATACATCTTTATCATTTGCTTCTTGGTTTCCCAGGTAGCTTCTTCTACACCATGATTCCTCCATAAAATCTTGACTAACGGAATCACCTTAGTTCTTGGAACTTGTTCCCTCTCATCTAGCACTCAAACTGGTTCCTCTTCATAACTTAGATCTTCTTTTAGTTCAATTAGTTGCAGCTCAAGTACATGCATAGAATCAGGAACATATTTCCTTAAAACTGAGACATGAAACACATTATGAATCTTAGACATTTCCATCGGTAAGGCTAACCTATATGCTGTTGGTCCAACTCTTTCCGAAATCTTGAAAGGTCCGATATACCTAGGACTCAACTTTCCTTTCCTACCAAATCTTAGAACTCCTTTCCATGGTGAAAACTTTAGAAATACTCTATCACCAGGTTCAAACTCGAGATTTCTTCTCCTATTATCAGTGTAACTTTTCGGCCGATCTTTGGCTGACTCAAGATTAGCTTTGATCATCTCTACTTTCTCTGTTGTAATCTAGACAATCTCTAGTCCAACCAGCTTTCTTTCTCCAACTTCTCCCCAACATACGTGTTCTGCACAGTCTACCGTATAATGCTTCCTATGGAGCCATACTTATACTTGCCTAGTAGCTGATATTGTAAGCAAATTCCATTAGAGACAGATGTACATCCCAGTTACCTTTGAACTACAAAACACAGGCTCAAAGCATATCTTCTAAAGTCTGGATCGTCCTCTCTGATTGTCCATTAGTCTGAGGATGAAAGGCAATACTAAGCTGCAACTTGGTTTCTAAAGCCTGTTGCAAACTCTTCCAGAATTTAGAAGTAAACCTAGGATCCCTATCTGATATCATAGTCACTGGTACTCCTGTACTGACTTACAATCTTTTCCACATATATCCGTGCCAATCTATCCAGTGTATAAGTTGCTTTAACTGGCAAGAAACGTGTTGTCTTGGTCAATCTATCAACAATCACCCAAATGTCATCAACACATGCTGGAGTTCTTGGCAATCCAAATAGAAAATCCATAGTAACGTGTTCCCATTTCCACTCAGGAATAGGAAGTGGATTCAGTAACCCTGCCGGCTTTTGTCGTTCAGGCTTTACTTGCTAGCAGACTAAACATCTTGTCACATACTCAGTTATCTCCCTTTTCATACTCGGCCACCAGTAGAATTTCCGTAATGTTCTATACATTTTGGTACTGCCAGTATGCATAGCATAAGCCGAGCTATGTGCCTCCTCAAGAATTGCCTGTTTAAACTTCCACATTTCGTGGCACATAAATTCTATCTTGTTTCAACAATACATCATCAGATCTAAGCTCGTAGTCCACTTTTTGCTAAGCTTTCTCCTCTTTTATTAGTTTCTTAATCACAGGATCTTCTGACTGCATCCTTATAACCTCATCCACTAGCTTAGGTCTCAATTGAATATGTACCATCAACATCCCTTTATCCGTTATTTTTTAACTAGCAGCACTATTTCTGAATTCTTTGAGCAAAGTAACTCTTACTGCATTTAAAGAACTTGCCCCACCTCGGGATTTTTTGTTTAGAGCATCAGCCACAACATTCGCTTTCCCTGAGTGATATTCAATAGTGCAGTCATAATCTTTGATCAATTCTAACCACCTCCGTTGTCTCATGTTAAGCTCTTTCTGATAAAAAATGTATTTCAAACTCTTGTTATCTGTATAGATATGACATTTTTCTCCATACAAATAATGTCGTCATATCTTCAATGCTAAAACAATTGCAGCTAACTCCAGATTATGAGTAGGTAGTTACTCTCATAAAGTCTCAACTGCCTTGAAGCATAAGCTATCACTTTACTACCTTGCATCAACACACAGCCTAACCTCTGATGGGAAGCATCACAGTAAACTTCAAATTCCTTTCCCGATTCCGAGAGTGCTAGACTAGGTGCAGTCATCAATCTCTTCGTAAGTTCCTGGAAACTCTGCTCACACTTCTCATTCCACTCAAACTTAGTATTCTTCTTAGTCAAACTAGTGAGTGGTAGAGCTATCCTGGAAAATCCATGAACAAATCTCCTGTAGTATCCTGCTAAACCTAGGAAACTACGTACCTCTGTCACAGTCTTAGGTCGTTCTCACCTGACTATAGCCTCAGTCTTTTGAGAATCCACACTAACTCCCGTAGTTGATACCACATGGCCTAAAAACACAACCTGATCTAATCAAAACTCACACTTACTGAACTTTGCATACAGTTTCTTTTCTCTCAAGGTCTGCAGAATAGTCCTGAGATGTTCAGCATGTTTCCCTCTATCTCTAGAATACACCAGTATATTATCAATGAACACAATCACAAACTGGTCCAAATAAGGATGGAAGATCCTATTCATCAAATCCATGAACACCACTGGTGCATTAGTCAAACCAAATGGCATCACCAAAAATTCATAATGTCCATACCTCATTCGGAAAGTCGTCTTAGGTATGTCCGACTCCCTAACTTTCAACTGGTGATATCCTGACGTCAGGTCTATCTTCGAAAACACCAACGCTCCTCTAAGTTGATCAAACAGATCATCTATATGAGGTAAAGGGTTTTTGTTACATATTGTTACCTTATTTAGTTGGTGGTAATCAATACATAACCTCATTGTACCGTCGTTCTTCTTAACAAACAACACTAGCGCACCCATGAAGATACACTTGGTCTAATGTATCCCTTGTCTACTAGCTCCTGTAATTGCACCTTCAGTTCCCTCAATTCCGACAGTGCCATACGATATGGTGCCTGAGAAATAGGTGTTGTATCAGGTGCTAAATCAATAGTAAACTCCACCTCTCTATCAGGTGGCAACCCCGACAACTCCTCAAGGAACACATCTAAAAATTCCCGCACCATTGACACATCTTCCGGTTTCATCTTCTCTGACTTCACTTCTGTCACATGTGTCAGGTACGCTTCACAACCCTTACTTAACAACTTCCTGGTCTTCACCGCCGAGATCACATAGGTAGGAAGAACTCTCCTTCTTCCTTTGAAGATCACCTCAACCCCATCGGGTTTCACAAATCTCACTTCTTTCTTAAAACAATCGACATTAGTGTAATACTTTGACAAATATCAAACTCTATCAAGTTCAAAGGTAACAGATCAACTAACAGCACCACATTATCGATCACTAACTCGCTATCAAAATAAGCATGCTTTATAGTTACAGATTCACCAACAAGAGTATGTACTAACAGGGCATCAGGCAAAAGCTCCAAAGTCCTATACATGCAAAACAAACTTATGGGACACAAATGAATGCGTAGCTCCAGAATCAATTAACACATAAGCATTCCTAAAACAAACAGTGAGCATACCCGTCACCACCTCTAGAACCTCCTTGGCCTCCTACTGCATCATCGCATACACTTTCCCTTGCTGCTTAGGTCCGCCTACCTGGCCTTTTTGTCTGCCCTCACTACTACCTTCACCAGCTCCTATTTCCCATCTTGGCTGATTTACTGTTTGCGACATAGTTCTCTGTTCTGTTTCTCTTCCTGACCTTAACTGAGAGCAATCCCTTATGAAATATTCTAGTTGGCCACAACTGTAACAAACACCAGCCTCTATCAAACATCGTCCCCCGCGATTTTTACCACATGAATTACACAGTGATTTCCTTACTGCATTAGCTATGAATTCGCTAGGATGACCAAACTGTGAACCACCTATAGGAGCTGAAGTCTCAAGAAACCTCCCCTGACTTTTCTGTGTATTACCACCTCGGGAACCACCTGCAAAATATGATCCATTGGATCGAGCTTTAAACTTTCTCTTACTAGAAACTCCTGGTACAAGACGCCGCCCCTCACCTCGGTGAGACTGCTCCTGAGATGTACTGAATGTCTGTCCAGCTCTGTTTCCTCCTCTATCTATTCTTCCCTCTGCTAAACTCTTCTCTACGCTCAAAGCAGCTTCAACTAGCTTAGCAAAAGTTTTCCATTTTGTACTCGCTATCACGGGAGTACAGATTTCACTTCGCAAGCCTTCCTTAAAACGCTTGCACTTATCTACTTCCTCTGTCACCAATGCCAAGGCATCCTAGCTAGTTCTGTGAATTTCTTCTCATATTCAGCTACAGACATACTTCCCTGAACCAACCTTAGAAATTCATTCCTCTTCTCATCACAATAAGACTTAGGATAGTACTTATCCTGAAAAGATTTCAATTTGCCCATGTCAAGACCTGCATCTACACTTCTGTTTTCTATCAAGCGCCACCAATCCTCAGCCCCTTTCTAGAGTATATAAGTAACCAGATCAAGTTTTCTATCTTCAGGACAGTGCATGACCCTGAAGCATTTCTCTACCTAATTCAGCCATACTTCGGCCTTTGCAGGATCAGTAGTACCCTCAAACACCTAGGCACATAAAGCTTTAAACCTTTCTACTTCATACTTTTTCTCAGGATCCTCTTCAGCTGACTCTACACTAGCTACCAGCCTCCACCTAGTCACCGGTTCGCCTATCGCTGCCGATTGTGGGTCTCGTTTGTTGTAACCGCCGACTGGTAGCCCCTCGCCGGATTCGTGGGTCTTGGTAAGAACTGGTTCCCATACTATTTTGCGTTGGTTGGGTATCTTGTGGGTGTAGTTTATGATACCCTTGTGTTGTTTGTGGTTCCGTGTTCGAAGGTGCGTTGGAGAAGGACGAGATTGGAAGTGCTAGTAGTTAGAAATCACGAGTTGGGATTTTGGTCGCTGTTATGCACCTACAGGTAAGGGATCTACTGCTGAGTCTATGCCTATGCTGACGCTCATGGGTGTCTAATGGCTAATTATGGTTACTGTATGAATTTTTGCTGGTATATGGAATGTGATATCGCATTGATTGGTTATGCTAAATTGTGGTTACTGTACTGGAATGTGTTATGGTTATGTCTATATGTCCACTGTATGATAATTATGTAACTTATTACGATGAATTGGAAACCCTTCTAATTATATTAGTGATACATGTTATGTCATGGTGATTGTTATCCTACTTACCTGCCCTGTGCCCCAATATGAATATGATTATGACAGGGTATTCTTCAGGATCACCACCTATGTTTATGCTTACAACCGTGACCTTCGGGATTGTCACACCCCCTCCTAGGTACCCTCCTAATCCACAAGAAAGTGTGATGACAACAAACGCTGACTCTCTTATGGCATTCATTATCAACCTTAAAACTTAACTATCATCTAATAAGCAATTAAACACAATACTTTAACATCATACTTTAACCAGGGTTAAGTTGTCATACAGACATTGTTTTCCACTCAGGAACATATAATTACATAAGTTTCACAACAGCACCCTTAACCCTCTATATGTACAACATATGATTAAGTTCAAATATTTACAATTCTCAAAATACTAAAAATTGTTGATGAGCCCAAACGAGTTTCTCTGTAGGTTAAGCACCCTGAATTCGTTAGCCACCTAGAAAACAAAAAAATAAGGAAAACATGAGCTAGGTTGCCCAGTGAGTGACTTGTTTTGTAAATACTTTCCTTTAGCTCGGAAACTATTCCTGATGTAAACATTATAAAATAATATGTATAAAACCTTTGATTTCAAATCATATCCAATGCAAAACATGCTCAAGTAGCATTGTCAAATCATATATGTTTATTTCAGGAAAACAAAACACATAGAAATTCAGTTTATTTCAAAAACATTTTCCATAATTGAGGCAGAGCAGAGCTTAACACTACTCAACGTCGAAAACCTTAGCTATGTGGAGTAATCTCAACACAATGGCGTCTACATCCCTCTATGTGCACATAGATATCATATCCTGGGTTACCCGAGTGCCTTCTTCGAGTCCTTCAGTACTGGGCCCGATATACGAGATTTAGGCCACACACATGCCTTTTTTGAGTCCTTCAACATTGGGGGCTATCTTTATACTCAAGTTACGCATATGCCTTCTTCGTGTCCTTCAGCATTGGGAACCATTTTCATATCCCAACTACCCACATGCCTTCTCCGTGTCCGTCAGCATTGGGAGTCTCTATACTCAGGTTACCTATATGTCTTCTCTGTGTCCTTCAGCATTGGGAACCATTTCTATATCCCGGCTACCCACATGCCTTCTCCGAGTCCTTTAGCATTGGGAGTCTTTTCAAATACATTATTAAAAAACAACATGTTTTGAAAATAGCATAAAATAAATTCACGAGTTTTTAACATTTCAAATCTTCACAATTTTATTCACAAGCTTCAATGCTTTCCATTAAATCATAAATTAACAACAGCATGTTTTTCATAAACTCATTATACAACTAGCATGCTTCAAACAATTTTCAATATAAAACACATAACATGCATGTTAAAACTCATGAAATCAAAAACATATAAACATGTTTACAAACATGATCTTTTCAGCAATAACACCTTGTTCAAAGTAAACATATTTTAAATAAAATTGTCACTGTCCTGGGCGTTTAGCAGATTATACACCTTTCCTAGCTCTACTCGGCCTGTAATAATACATTTCCCTTTATTAGTTTTCCTTAAAATTACTTTAACATAACCAACAAGCTTTAAACATTTACACTTGTTCAATGATTCACCACCGAGACCAATTCCATCAAAATAATCATTAATGAGCAAGATTTCAAACAACCAGTAAGACTAACTAGCGAAACTGAGTTACTAACAAAACTATACTAGCGATACCATGACTAGCGAGACCAGCGAGACTTACTTGATCAGCGAGACTAGAGACACCCAGCAAGAGTTGTGAGACGCAAAGCCTCTAACGATACCAACGACACCTGTCTCGTTGCTCACGCTTAATCTTTCAGTGTCGCTGCATTTCCAGTGATACTCATCTCCTATAGCTTCTATATTCACTTCTGTTTTCACTTCTATCTGTTAAAAGTCGCATTTCTAGTCCAAATTAGAACTTCTTTCCTTCTTCAAACTTGTAAAGAAATGTGTTTTCTAGCTTATCTCAAGATTTTGAAGCTTAACTTCTCTTCGTTCAACAAATATTCTCAAGTTACCTCGAGGTGCTCCAAATCACTCGAGAAATTCGTACCAAGCGCTTCCACCTAACGTTTAACTTGTTTCTCTTCAAATTCAACTCAACCATACTTCATAAGAATTGTTACGAATTGAGTTAACTTACTAACCTCAAATTCTCAGCCCTAAACTCGATTTCCGCAGCTTGCTATCCTCCCAATACCAAACCTTGCTCTGATTGTGCGACAACAATCAAACCTTCTATTCCAGCTTCAATTACACCACAAAACGAATCAGAATTCTACTCAAATTTGCTCTAGACTCCTTCTTCTACCTCTCTTCTTCACTCAGCTAAAAAGCGGAATCAGTTGAAGCTTTTGAAAATGCAGAAAATGGTTGAAAACTCAACTTTACATACTTAAACGGCTGCCGACTTACTTCCACTTTCTCTTTTATCTTATTTTATTTCCAATAATCAAAGTAACTCTTTCACCATACGAACACAACCCCCTTTGGCAAACTTGGATGCTAGCTTGGACACATAGCACCATACGTCTGTCCCATAGGTTCTCTTGAACGCATGCTTCTCCAACGTAACCCCCTACTATCATCAACCAATGCATGCTCACTTGCCAAACGGCTTCAACAAACGCATAGCACCAACCATCACCCGTGCTCAACCTCTCGGACGCATGCCTCAACAAGCCAACACATCAACCCTCATGCTTGGGCTCGGCTAGTTAAGGTCTTCACCTACTTTCCAACCATCACCCATGCTCACTCTCATGGACGCATACCTCAACCCAGCCAACCCATAGCCACTCAAGCCAAAGGCTCTTGACTATCTTTCCTCAATCACCCACCTACTTTGCTTACCATCTTCCAAAGATAAGAGTACGGCTTACCAGGATCACTGCGTACCTTGGAGTCGCTACTTATGCTTATGCCTATGCCTATACCTATGTTGGGTACACGATGCACATGATAAAAGGATAACAACTTCACCTAGTAGGCCCAATAATGGGTCTCTTACTGAGTATTATTACTCACCTTTCTTCTATGATTTTCTTAGCTAAAGGACGGGATGGACAGGCATATGACAAGCGGAATCTGTGACCATGCCATGGGACAGTTGTTGTTGCTTTGCATCTTAGACTAAGGCATAGAGTGTTGACCAGTGATTATGTAGGGTAGTAGCATTCATTCATTACTCACCTTTCTTCTATGATTTTCTTAGCTAAAGGATGGGATGGACAGGCGTATGACAAGCGGAATCTGTGACCATGCCATGGGACAGTTGTTGTTGCTTTGCATCTTAGACTAGGGCATAGAGTGTTGACCAGTGATTATGTAGGGTAGTAGCATTCATTCATTTATTCGGTTACTTATTTATTATTTCTGTTGTTTTGATTGTTTCATGAGATTTTGGTTAAATTGTTTAAGGGAACCCCGCTAAATTATTAATTCTTTTATGTTCGATTTAAATAAAATATTCGAATTTAAGTTATTTAATTCTTTTAGCTGAATTTAAATACATTATTTAATGCTTAGCCTCTAAGTCCTAGAGTGTTTATGAAAATATTCATGCATACCGTAGTGTCCTATTAATTGAAGGTCGGGTCGTTACAGTCTAACATGTGTGTTCTAATCTAAAATCCTCTCACTAGAGCAAGACAAAAAATCATGAAGCCAATCAAATGATGATCACACATTCAACAAGAACAAATGTGCTAGAAAATAAATCTAAAATCCAAGATCCACACAAATTCACAAATAACCCAAGATTACATCAAACCCTAGAATGAAAAGAAAACTAGTCAAACATGACTTCCATAGATAGAACCATAATCATATAACTAAACAACAAGAAACAATTAAACATAATATGACCATAGAGAAATTCTAAAGAAGCATGCAATTGACTCAAACCTCATTGTTCTATAAAAAACATGTTAAATCCATAAGTAATCGAAGTGCCTAAGTTTACTCATTTCCCAGGTAGTGGAAGGAGGAGCAACCTTCTCCAAAAATTTCTTTTGCTTTTTTTATATTCACTTCATCATTTTTTTTCCACAAGTCATTCAACATGCATACTCAGAACATATCACAAGAAATCATAATCCACAACAAGCATTCAAATTTCACATTAGTTTGAGCTCATTATCTCTCATTAAAAAAATTAGATTATACCAAAATTTGAAAATTTTTACGAATTTTACTCAAAATCTAGATAATCATACAAGTGTGCTCAAATGAAACAAAAATTTCACCCAAGTATGGAGTACATCCCCACCTCAAACTTAAAATCATACATTGTCTCCAATACATCAAAGAAGTAAAAGCATAACAAGGACAAACAATGCCTGATTAGTGAGGTTGTCCATCCATGTTAAGCCTGCAGACCAACACTTGGTGCGAGAGGGTTCATGTAAGAGAGACTCAAAATATAAGGAATTTCATGAAAGATAAACTAATAAAACATAAATAAAAGAAAAAAAATAGAAAACAAATAAGCTTGAGGCATCCCAAAAAGGTTGGATTGAACACCTCGAGCTACACTACAATTATGGTACATAAAAGTTTTTCTATTTTTCAAGTTCCTTTTTGCCTGAACAAACGTATCCTAATATTTCTAGTAAGCTTACCATCTTCTCATGAGCACTTGACATCAGAAAATTGTTTTTGATAATTTTAATATAAGGAAGATAATAATAAAAAAAAATCATAAAATTTTTTATAAGGATCATGAGAAATAGAGAAAGAAAGATCAAGAATAGGAGGATTACATTCTCCTCATGCAAGGATCTAATTGCCTCAACTACCAGACTAAGTTGAACATTTATATAGGTTATTGCAATTTCATTTTCTACCACTTAAGCTTCTATTCTATCCAACCTTTCTAAGTCAGCTTTACAATAACTCTTCACTTTCAACTCTCAGATATACTCTTTTAACTAGTCTTCAAGGGAAGGTTTTTCATCTACTAAAGTTGGATGATAGCTCACATGGTCGTGGGAGGAATAACTCAATGGGTAATGGTTAAAAGGCAGTAGTGTTGGACCTTGGTTGGGTTAGAACACCCCATAAGGTTATCTGTTAGACCCCAGATACATATAGCAATAAAAAGCCACAAAATTAACAACATGCTTTCCTACATGAAGACACCACTCAACAAATAACCAAGAAAATACTCAAAACAAAAACTCAAAGAAAAACAATTTAACGTACAATCTAAATTAAGATTAATCAAATTTCAGTAATATTAAAAGCAAAAGAAAAAAAACACTAATCCTTAGCAACAACGCCAAAAACGTGATACACACAAGCGCACACATCAATTATGATAAAATTTAAAATGATCTAAGACCGAGTATTGTCCTCTAGAAATTGGGTTAATAATTCTTTGATCTATTTAGAGATCGTTTAAATTTTATTAGGGGACCAAATTGTGATGAAAATTAACTAATATAAACTAAAGAAAGCAAAATAAAATGATCAATTAGGATAATTTCAACCAAAGAGACATCGTAGAGCCCCATTTCATCAATGGACTAAACAAACTCAATTGCTTAGTTCTTGAACAAATTAACACAAATACCTAGATCTCGAAGCCTTTAATCTGGACTGCCTCTCTCAAAGTCAACATTTTCTCTTACCTATTTACTAATTCCTAAATTTCGTTTAAACTAGCCAAATTAAGTAGAACCTCACTACCCTTCGTCATCGACCTCTACCAGTCCAATAAAAAATATCCAACGTTATTTATATGAAACTTGAACAATATGATGCTGACATATAGTGAATTATGTTTAAGCAATAGCTTGAAGGGTCTATAGTAAATAGATAAAGTTGGGTGTCATATCATGGTAACAATATGGATACAACCCACTTTGTAAATGTTACAAACCATGAAAACCATATCGTTCATGTGGAGACATGTGAGTGGGGGTATCCTATACAATGAGTTTGTATAAAACTGGACCGCAAAATAATTAATCTCTTGATATAAGTCTTTTAATTGATGAAATTAATATTTCATCAACATATATAACTCGATCATAATCCTAAGTGAGTTATGAACTCCTGCCTATGAGGGCTCGTCCTTTGATTTATATGGGTGAAAGTGGTCTAAGACTTTCACTCAATAAGCCTATCATTTTAGGGATTTCATTGAATAAGGAGCTGAGGACGTAATTTCACAAGACAAAATTCACTCCTTCCTAACTAAGCTAAGTAGATAAGTGTTGGGATTGGTGCGCCATAAATCTTATGGATCTCATAGTTTATAATTTCTGTAAAGATAAATTAACTAAGACCCAAGTTTTTATAAAATAAGAGGTATTTTATTTGACTTACTCAATCCAATAAACTAAGATCCAAGGTTTTGGTGTAGACATCATACAAGTGGATCATGGTCAAGTAATAACTTCTAAGGTCTGCAGTATATGGATAAGGTTGAGTGCCTTATCCTAGTAACACTATGGATACAACCCATTTTGTAATTGTTCCAAGAGTTGTAAGTGTTACAAATGATTTGATCCAAATCGTTCATGTGGAGACATGTGAGTAAGGGTGTCTTGTATAAAGAGTTCGTATAAGACTGGACCACGAAATGTTTAATCTCTCTTTATAACACCATTAATTGAAGAGACTAACATTTCATAGGATGATCATAGGTAACTTGATCTCAATCCTAAGTGAGTTATGAATTCTTATCTATGGGGACAATCCTTTAATTTGTATGGGTGAGAGTGGCCTAGTAGCCGACTCAATAAGCTTAACATTTTGGGGATTTGTCTGAGTAGGGGTTAGGAACCTAACTACATATGATGGAGTTCACTCTTTCTCATCCTCAGGGAAAGTAGATAAATTGCTCTCTAAGTGTTGATTTCAAGTCTTGAACAATGTGGCCTCTTCCTCTCATTGGCCCAAGAGAGATTTGTTTATGGTAGAACCGTAAAATAGGTTGTTCATTAGAGGATCAATGGGACTTAAGGAGAAAAAAGTAATTACAGGAGTAAAATGCTATTGATCCAACTGTAATTACGAGCAATTTGTGAAAGGTTCCTACAATTAACATGGTGAGGTGGACACAAAGAATGTTGGTCAAATGTCATTTACATTCAGATAGCATGCATTGAAAATGATGATGGAACCATGCGATACAATAGAGTTAATGCAGCAACTAGTCGTTACTTAATCTTATCTAAGTATATTTACATACCTACAAACTTTGGGTTTGAGAATCCATCTTTCGATGTTACGATGCCACATTAATCTCATCTCTAAGACGCATGGTAAGTTTGTTTTGGCAAAAGATGAACTACATTTCTGAAACTCATCTAGTCTTGATTAATACTATAGATTAACCATCTACTCTCTCAAGCTAGACGGTCGTGCTTGTTTAAATTTTTTTGTCTGACAAATCTATCCAAGCTAATGATATGCATTAATCAAGATGTAAACATACTTAATATTGCTTAAGAAAAACTAACTTCTAACATCTAACTCATTCAACATACAAGCAAACATGGTATAGAGTATTAAATATGGAAATGAGTGGAAGATAATGGTCAATCAAACTTATATTAAGTAAATAAATCATTCTCTCGAATGTCATTAACAAAGCATAAGTAAGAAGAAGAGAAATGAAGAAAGAACAGAAATGGAAGACGTTAGGCTGCCATTGGCAATGTCTTGCTTCATGGTGGCTTGAGATGGTTGCTATCTGAACATAAATAGCATAGGATGAAAGTTCTCATTCACTGGGAGATGACTCTGAAAATTATCAGAATCCTTCTCACAGAAGAGCTTGAAATGGAGGCTGGTTATGGTGAGGGAGAATTTGTGAAGAGCTTTCGCCTCTTGAACTCGTTTCTCTCCTCTTTTGAATTGAGAAGCTTTGGGCTATTTATAGGCGTCAAAAAAGTGAACTCATGATGATCTAACACCGCATTAATTTTCATGCCCTGCTGCACAAACTTTTCACACCGTCAACCCATTGGTTCTGCCATGTTCTGATAACGTGTAATCCGTTCATATACTGACATGATAGCCACCGGCAGCTAATGCATAAGCGTCTGTATCTGCTTTTTCTTCTCAACCATGGTCTTGACGCATGGGTTTTCACTTCTTTTGTTCTCATAGCAGCTTCTTCTCTAGTACTTGGGTTATTTGTGCTTCTTTTCTACTTAAGCCTGGGTTAAGAACAGAAAAGCTCATATTTTCTCAGGTATATTCCTTTGAAAATGATGCCAACGCATGGTAATACATATTACACAAATCAACTGCCAAAATCATGCGTTTAACCTTAAAGTTACTCTAATTATTCCAAAAAGCAAATATAATAACTTATATTTCTACAAGTTATCACACCCTCAAATTTAGAATAATGTTTGTCCTCAAGCATTCATTTAGAGACTTGTTAATCTCTACCGTCCAAGTTGAAGTAAAAGCTCAATCTCTCAACATGTCTTCTATTTCTAGACTATATCAACAATCAAATAACCACACCAAGTTCTTTTTCAATTGGCACCTAGAAAGTACTTCTAAATTTTTGATGCGGCAAGCTTAATCCTAAAAAATACCCTTACTCATTTCTAGCCAAGCTGGTGTTCTTTTTCAAAGCTTGCATGCATACTAACTTTTTAGAAGTATTTTAGTAAGTGTAATATCCTAAGGCTTGTGAGTTAATCCTTTTGTTTTAATGATTCTAGAGGTGGAGTGCATAAATTTCATCATTGAGATTGGATGCAAAAACAAAAACAAGGTGGAGAAAATAATAAAGCTAGAAATAAATGAAAGCACAAACTAAAGAGAACAAAGAGCAATTCATGAATTGAATGTTGTATAGATGTAAATGTATCTGCGTTGTACTATTTACAAAAGCATCTAAATAATAAACATCAAAGAAAAGAAAGAAAATCCCAAGGAACACCCCCAAATTTAATTTCTCCCCGGATCGTTGTCATTGTTGTCCGCAAGGTGAGGATTTGGACCGTTGAACTAAAGAGGTTACTGAAGGGAAGGAGGAATAACTGGCACTGGGATGTTGGAATGAAAGCGTAAACTCGAAAAAGGGCGAAGAAGGGTTGATATAGGGTTTTAGTTGGGCGCGTGGGTTATCGGCTGGATGTGTGACATCGTAGCCGCACTAAATGGCCTGACACTAGTAGGCATCAGCTGGCGAATGCGCAGTCAGCTTTTCGAATTCTTGATCTGATCGCGATCTTTTCAAATCTCGTGATCTGACTAAATCGCTTTAGATCCCTCCCCCCCCCCCCCCCCCCCCCCCCT
>QLSR01000054.1:1184043-1206173 GCA_031780015.1 Citrullus colocynthis
CCCCCCCCCCCCCCCCCCCAGGCGTTGAGTTAATCATGTCGCATTGTTTTAATGTCGACGCCTTGTAATTATCTGAGTTTCATTAATATTTTGGAAAAAGTTCAATTTTACTCATCAAAGATTGATATAGATAACATCCAAACAAAAACTTTTCAAAGCAGATGATAACAAATAAAGAAAAAAAATGACAAAAATAATGCGGAAAGAGTTAAAAATGACAAAAATAATGCGGAAAGAGTTAAAAATGCAAAAAGGCATAAAAGCAAATAAAGTACAAAAGTTAGGAAGCGTCCCTGGGATATATGTGCTTGTTGTCAACACAGGACGCATCCATCTTGTCCTCATTCTATCTTTTCTAGGTCAACGGCTACTTTATCTCGTTCAAGGAATTCTCCATAATACGGTTTCACGCGTTGACCATTAACTTTGAATGCGTTAGTGCTGTCTTCATTCATCAACTTTACAGCTCCATGAAGAAAGATTTCCTTGATCACAAAAGGATCAGACCATCTCGTTCATAGTTTCCCTGGAAATAAAGGCAATCTTGAGTTAAAAATTAGGACTTTTTGACCTACATGCAAAGATTTCTTACTGATGCGTTGATCGTGCCAATGCTTTGTTCTCTCTTTGTAGATCTTTGCGTTCTCGTAGGTTTGTAGTCTTCATTCCTTCACTTCATTCAGTTGAATCTAACGCGCTTCTCCAATTGCCTTCAAATCCAGATTCAATCTCTTGGCCGCCCACAATGCCTTATGCTCCAATTCCAAGGGCAAATGGCATGCTTTCCCAAAGCCAGGGTGTACGGTGACATTCCAAGAGGCGTCTTGAATGTTGTCCGGTATGTACACAATGCCTCATCTAATTTCGACGTCCAGTCCTTTCGAAAGGAGTTAACTACTTTTTCCAAAATAGTTTTCAACTCTCTATTAGAAATTTCTGCCTGCCCATTTTTCTGCGGGTGGTATGCAGTTGCCACCCTATGATGTACATTGTATTTGATTAGCAACTTGAAAATAATTTTATTAATGAAATGCGTACCTTCTTTGCTAATTAGGGCTCTCGGCATTCCAAATCTCGTGAAAATGTTCTTCTGAAGAAAATTTGAAACTGTCGCCGCATCGTTCTTAGTATAAGAAATTGTTTTGACCCATTTTGATATATAATCCACAACTACCAGTATCTAGTTATGGCCGTTTGATGGCGAAAATGGGCCCATAAAATCAATACCCCATACTTCAAAGAACTCGACTTCTAAGATAGAGGTCAGTGGCATTTCGTTTCGACTCGAGATATTTCTGGTGCGTTGACATCTATCGCACCTGATTGCAAAGTCCCTAACGTCTCTGAAGAGAGTTGGCTGGAAATATCCGCTCTGTAAGACCTTGGCTGCAGTTCGCTGTCCTCCAAAATGTCCATTATAGGGAGAGTCATGACATTGAGATAGGATGAGTTCATACGAAGTCTTTAGGACACAGAGTCTAAAAATGAGATCCGGCCCCCTTTTGTAGAGTTGGGGCTCGTCCCAATAATAGAACTTTGCATCATGCATCAACTTCTTCTTTTGTTGTGCATTGAAATCTTCAGGAAATTGCTTGCATACCAAGAAGTTGACAATATTTACATACCATGGCGCGGATTCAGTGACTTTGAGTACAGCCTCGTCTGGAAAATTTGCGTTAACATCCAATTGCTTTTGATCATGTTTCATATTCTCAAGTCTGGAAAGATGATCTGCCACGTTGTTCTCTGTACCTTTTCGATCAACTATTTCTGTGTCGAACTCTTGAAGAAGCAGAACCCATCAGATGAGCCTCGGCTTAGCATCTTTCTTAGTCATCAAGTATCAGATAACTGAATGGTCAGTGTGAATGATGACTTTTGACCCTAGAAGATATGCTTTGAATTTTTCAGCAGCAAACACTTCTGCCAACAACTCTTTCTTTGTAGTGATATAATTCTATTGAGATGTGCTGAAAGTTTTGTTGACATAGGCTATAGAATGCAACATTTTGTCTCTGCCTTGAACCAACATAGCTCCCATCACATAGCCGCTAGCATCACACATTAATTCGAATGGTTGCGACCAGTCTAGGGTGATTAAAATAGGTGCCGACATCAGTAATGCTTTCAGAGTCTCAAACACTTTGAGGCATTCTTCATTAAAGATATAGGGTCGATTATGCTCCAACAATGAGCTTAAAGGGCGTGCAATTTTGGAAAAGTCCTTGACGAACCTTCTAATAAAAGCCTGCATGGCCTATGAAGCTGCAAAGTGTCTTTACATTTGTAGGAGGTGGTAGCTTCTCCACGGTTTCGATTTTGGCCTGATCGACTTCAAGGCCCTTCTTGGATATTTTGTGACCAAGGACTATCGCTCTATTTACCATGAAATGACATTTTTTCTAATTCAGTACTAAGTTGGTGTCCTTGCATCTTTTTAATACTTTCTTTAAATTGGCTAGACAAGAGTCAAATGAATTTCTGAAGACCGAGAAATCATCCAATATCTCAACCGATTCTTCTAAAAATTCAGAGAAGATTGCTATTATACACCGCTGAAAGGTGCCTAAGGTGTTACATAATCCAAACGACATGCATCGAAAAGCGAATGTACCATAAGGACACGTAAATGTTTTCTTCTCCTGGTCTTCTGGAGCATTTGATCAATAAAAGACAATGGGAAATGATCCTTCTTTGTCGCCACATTGAGTTTTCTATAGTCCATGCAAATCCTCCACCCTGTGACAGTGTGGGTGGGGATTAATTTGTTGTTCTTATCTGGGACTACAGTAATACCTCCTTTCTTTGGGACTCATTACACAGGACTTACCCATTTGCTATCAGAGATGGGAAAGATAACACCTATGTCCAACCACTTAAGCACCTCTTTCTTAACAACTTCTTTCATTTGTGGATTTAGCTGTCTTTAGGGCTCAATGGATCCGTCTTTTCCTTCTTCTAGATGAATTTTATGCATGCAATATGTGGGGCTTATCCCTCTCATATCAGCCAGTGTCCATCCAATAGCTCGAATGTGCTTCTTAAGAATATTCAACAATGCTGATTCTTGATTAGGGGATACTGCAGCTGAAATAATGACTGGAAGAGAGTTACCTTCCCCTAAGTATGCA
Organism: Citrullus colocynthis; assembly: GCA_031780015.1. NCBI lineage: Eukaryota > Viridiplantae > Streptophyta > Magnoliopsida > Cucurbitales > Cucurbitaceae > Citrullus > Citrullus colocynthis. Next base: position 1,187,175 of record QLSR01000054.1, read on the forward strand.
TACTTCAGGTGGGCTGGCAACACTTTCAACTCAAGCTCTGACGCTCCTCTAGAGACGGTTTTGTTTGTTGGTCGGTCTGATTGGTTAAAGATTCAAAAGTAGAATGGTCCAAAGCACAGCATTATTCATGCTGCTGTGCGTCCAGATTTGCAATACTTTCATCACTTTCTTCTTTAAGCTTCATCTGAGTGAATTCATCCTCTGTGTCAAGGCTCTGGCAGGTCTTCTGCTCCCCTGGATATTCTAACACCTTAAAGACGTTGAAAATCACTTCCTGATCATTAATTCTCATAATGATCTCTCCCTGATGGACGTCGAGGAGGGTATGACCTGTTGACAGAAACGGGCATCCAAGTATGATTGGGACTTCCTCATCTGCTTCATAATCCAAGATTATGAAGTCTACGGGGAGGATGAATTTGTCTACTTTCACCAACACATCATCTATTTTTCCTTTAGGATGCACAACAGATCTATCTGCCAATTATAAAGTAACTATTGTTGGCTGCGATGCGATCCCTAATCTCTTGAATACTGACAAAGGCATGAGGTTAATGTTGGCCCCCATATCACACAATGCCTTACCTATGTGAAGCTCCCCGGGTCTTTCATCTTTGTAGGGATGCATTCGCAGACCACTGTATTCTTACATCAGGGCTATGGTCTCGTATTCATCCATTTCTCTCTTTTTAGACAGTATGTCCTTGAGAAATTTAGCATAGGTGGACATTTGCTCTAACGTTTCCACTAGTGGGATGTTAATGTGCAACTGCTTTAGTACATCTAAGAAGCATTTGAACTGCTCTTCATTATTTTTCTTGTTCCTTAACCTCTGTGGGTAAGGAAGAGTTTGAAGCTTGGCTGATGCGCTTGTTGATGCAACGTTTCCTAATAAAAAATTTTGCGTATCAACTTGTTTTTCTTGCATTGAGTTGTCAGATTCAGTTGTAGGATTTGATAAAGGTTGAATTGTTGGTTGAGAGTTGTCTGATTGGTTAGAAGGATTCTCAGTCTTATTGGTTAGAGTTCTCTTTCTTGGGCGGAGAAGTTCATTCATGAGTCTTCCACTTCGCAGTGTCACAGCTTGACACTGTTTTTTTCCTGAACTACCCGTACCGTGCGGGGCTTCGGTGTTGCTCGAAAGAGAGCCTTTCTGCCGCATCTTAAATTCTCCAGCGATCTGGCCCAACTGAAGCTCTAAATTCCTTATGGACGACGCCTGGGTTTGCATCAAGGCGTCGTTCTTCTGCATATATTCTTTCAAGAAGAGCTTCCATAGATGAAGATGGACTAGGCGTTGGTTGATGCGTTTGTGGTTGATTTTGCCTCTGATGTCCATGGTAGAATCCAAATGATCCACCCCTATTGTGTATGGGAGCACCTTGCTACTCAGGCTGACTGTTACCACCCCATGCGAAATTGGGATGATTTCTCCAGCCGGGATTGTAGGTGTTGGAGTACGGGTTGTTTCGTATGAAGCATATAGATTGAGGATTCTATGGGCATACCTTATACGCGTGCGGCTCCCTGCATCCCATCGCATTCATCGGATTGATTGCATTTACTTGCTTGCCACCTCCTGCATTTGACTGATTTATGGTCATGGTTTGCGACAATTTAGTCATGGTGGTAACTTGGGCTTGTAATGGAGCAACACTGTGTTGCCGTCGACCTAATCGAATATAGTCGTGGTCTTCCCAATCTTTATGATTTCTTGATATTCTATCGAGAATGTCCTTAGCCTCATTGTAGGTTTTATCAAGTAATCCTCCAGCTGCAGCAACATTTGCAGTTGTTTGAGATACTTTGGTCAATCCATTGTAGAATATTTTCATTTGCACACAGTCGGGAAAGCCATTGTGCGGACAGTTTCTTACTAGCCGTTTAAATCTAGCCCAAGCATCGCTCAGGGTTTCTCTATCTTTCTACTGGAAGTTGGCTATATCTCTTCTTCTTCGAGCATTTTCCATTGCCAGGAAGAATTTCTTCATGAACTCCTCTATCATTTGGTTCTAAGTGGTAATCTCACCTGGTTTCAAAGAATAGGCTCACTGTCTCACCTCATCTCCAAGGGAGAATGGGAACAGCGTCAACCGAATCTCATCAACAGTTATGTTTGGAATGACAAATGTGTTGTAGATTTCTATAAAGCTTTTCAAGTGAGCGTGCGGGTCTTCACCAGGTGATCCCCCAAACTGCCTCGCTGTTTAGAGCATCTGAAGCATAATCGGCTTCATTTTAAACCTTGAACCCTAGAACGCAGGTCGCATTATTCCAGGTGAAAATTCATGCAAAATCGACGATACATAGTCCCTGATCGGATGGTTCCGTTCATGCGTCAATAAAATTGGATGAGTTGGTTGTTCAGTTTATATTTGAGCTTGAAGTTGCGCTTGGGCTAATGCATTGTTCATCACTTCATTGTCTCGTCCAACGTTAGCCCCATTGTTGTTGGCTCTCAAAGGCTGATTGGCGTTGTTCGCTTGATTTTCCATTTTCTTCTCTCGGTAAATTTGTCTCCGCCTTTGATGAGTCTTGCTTCTTTTTCAAAAAGTTCTCTCAACCTCAGGGTCAGAAATGAACGAAGGCGGTTCTTCCTTGCTTATAAACTGTCAGATACGTCTTTGCAAAATGCTCTGTACGACCCAAGATAGAGATTTTCTGCATAGATCAAGAAAGAGTTTCAAAACCTAAATTATTAATTCAAATCCTTGGCAACGACGCCAAAAATTTGTTGCCAATTTTAGGTGTTATAATTTTAGTACAAAGTATGCGTCGAGAATTGCTCAAGTATGTTCATTAATCAGCAAGTTTTCCTATAAAAATCCAAGTGTAAGCTTCTATAGGTTTTTTGGTGAGTCGAGGGTCGAACGCAAGGATTTGTAATGAATTAGGTGCGGAGACTAAATACATAATCTACGTGGTGACTGTATAAGTATTATGTTCATTGAATTTTATGTCTAAGTCTATACATAAAGAATAAATAAAATTTCCTACAATTAACATGTTGAGGTGGACACGGAGAATGTTGGTCAAATGTCATTTACATTCAGATAGCATGCATTGAAAATGATGATGGAACCATGCGATACAATAGAGTTAATGCAGCAGCTAGTCGTTACTTAATCTTATCTAAGTATATTTACATACCTACAAACTTTGGGTTTGAGAATCCATCTTTCGATGTTACGATGCCACATTAATCTCATCTCTAAGACGCATGATAAGTTTCTTTTGGCAAAAGATGAACTACATTTCTGAAACTCATCTAGTCTTGATTAATGCTAAAGATTAACCATCTACTCTCTCAAGCTAGATGGTCGTGCTTGTTTAAACTTGTTTGTCCGACAAATCTATGCAAGCTAATGATATGCATTAATCAATATGTAAACATACTTAATATTGCTTAAGAAAAATTAATTTCTAACATCTAACTCATTCAACATACAAGCAAATATGGTGTAGAGTATTAAATATGGAAATGAGTGGAAGATAATCGTCAAACTTATATTAAATAAATAAACCATTATCTCGAATGTCATTAACAAAGCATAAGTAAGAAGGAGGAAAATGAAGAAAGAACATAAATGGAAGACGTCAAGCCGTCACTGGCAATGTCTTGTTTCATGGAGCCTTGAGATGGTTGCTATCTGATACATAAATGGTATAGAATGAAGGTTCTCATTCACTGGGAGATGACTATGAAAATTCTCAAAAACCTTCTCATAGAAGAGCTTGAAATGGAGGCTGGTTATGGTGAGGGAGAATTTGTGCAGAGTTTTCACCTCTTAAACTCATTTTTCTCCTCTTTTGAATTGAGAAACTTTGGGCTATTTATAGACGTTGAAAAAGAGAACTCATGATGATTTGACACCGCATTAATTTGCATGCGCTGCACAGACTTTTCACACCGTCAACCCATTGGTTCTGCCATGTTCTGATAACGTGTAATCTGTTTGTATATTGACATGACAGCCACTGACAGCTAATGCTCAGGTGTCTGTATCTGCTTTTTCTTCTCAACACATGGTCTTAACACATGAGTTTTCACTTCTTTTGTTCTCGCAGCAGCTTTTTCTCTGGTACTTGGGTTATTTGTGCTTTTTCTCTACTTAATCCTGCATTAAGAACAAAAAAGCTCATATTTTCTCATGTAATATTCTTTTGTAAATAATGTCAATGCATGGTAATACATGTTACATAATTCAACTTCCAAAATCATGTGTTTAGCCCTAAAGTTACTCTAATTATTCCAAATAGTGAATATAATAACTTGTATTTCTACAAGTTATCAAAGATCGACTGGTTGATGACTGGTTATATCCATGAACACATAAACATTTCTATAGCACGAAGAGTGCAATTGTCGGTCTTTAGTGGAGTAACCCAAAGTTAATGAACGTTGATTAATTTACTTAAAGAGTTTAATTAATTTAATCTTGTATCATTAGAGTTTTTAATCTGTATATTCATTAAGTCCCCTATTAGCTCACTAAGGGAAAAACAAATCATTTTTCTTTTTTTGGAATACTTTGAATTATTCAAATTATTTAAGAGAATTTTATATTAATATGATTAATATAAATAATTGTTCAAATTATTTAAGGGAATTTTATATTAATTTTATATTTACAAATATAGCAAAAAATTTAACTATTGTAATCTATGGCGGTGTATTGCAGATAGACCGTGCATTTTGCTATTAGTTATAAATATTTTGGTTCCTTTTGTTATATTTAAAAAAAGCCAATTTATATTAAAAATTAATTTTAAAAGTTGATGTGAATAAAAAACATATTAAAACTAGAGGTTATGAGAGAGATGCACATTTGAATATGCTTAAATAATAATTAAATATAATATATTTAATTATTTAATTAAATATAATCCCCCTCTCTCTCTCGTATTTTACGCAGAGAGTGGGATCTTCCCCCGTCGTTAAAACTCACAGAATGTGTTCTGTGAGGCTGATGCTCTGTTTGAAGGTTTTAGAGAAATCCATAATTCTCTGAACCAAATGGCATAATAGTTCCTTCTATCCTTCTCAAATCCGTTTTTGCAAAGAGTCATAGCTGGAAAGACCTTTTTGGAGAATTCACAGTGAAGAGAAGGAGAATTGCAAAATATTATTGTTGGGATTGCTTAAAGAAAGTTTGCAGAAGTAGTTTGTTTGGTAATCCCAATTTATATGTTTAAGCTATAGTATACAGCATAAATGTCCTGTATTGTGTATTTTTGTTTTCTGTGATTTTGATGTGATCATAAGCTTCTACTTTTGGGATTCAATCCCTTTTGAGTATGAGATGAGATGATTATCCTATGTTGCCTTTGGAACCAGAGGAACCTGATTTGCTTTACAAAGGGAGTTCTGGATCTTGCATCTTTCAAAACTCGAGTCTGGAGGTTGGGGTAGGGTTTGATTTCCCTTACTGCCCTGGATGCACCCTCTTTTTCTTCATGTTCCCCATTTGCTACGTGTAATTGGAAGCTTAATGCGGTCTAATGGTAGAGGTAGGACTTGGCTAGGGTGGAATCTTCCGGGCCATAATAGAATGCTGAATTAACTGAAGCCCTAATACAATGGTTCACATCGGTTCAGTTTGCTCGACCTTGATTCTAACGTGTTGGAGCTTATCAAACTCCTTAATACACAAGTTTTTTCTTAGCCTAAAATTGGGGTTCTCGTTCAAGTTTCTTTCTTTTTTTTCTTTTTTTTTTTAGCGTGGTTAATATTCTGCGTTTTTATATCATTCCTTGCGGCAACAAAGTTGCTCACATTATTGAAATTTTGGCACCCTTTCAAGATTGTTCTTTGATATGTAAATAGAGTATTTTCTCCCCTAGTCTTTAATGAGGTAATTATGGAACAGTTGGTTTGTGACGTTGTATTAGTTTAACATTCATACAATATTTGATACAGACTAAGAGATTTGTGGTTTGCTTCACTCATTCTTGTAAAAAAAAAAAAAATGTTGTCCACTATGTTTAATAAACGCCAAAGGTTTAAACAGAACTACTGAGAATGATGATGATCTTTTAGAAAAATATTTAGGTGCATCTGGAGTAATACTTGTCTTTGTGCCTTCCACCAAAGTGTCAAATCATATTTTGAGACGTGGCAAAGTCTTCTTATTTCTTTTTTTTGTAATATTTTAATAATCTTTTGGTGTAAGTGATGATAGTAGGATGCATATAGATGGGTGTATCTATTGCCCGATCTTTTATTTATCTACTATTGAACAACACATGTTTAAAGCAAATAATTGCAATTTTGCTAAAAAAAAAAAAAATTTGTTTTTATTCATCATTTTTTTTAAAAAAAATGATGAATAAAAACAAATTTTTTTTTTTTTAAAAAAAAAAAAAAACCATCCAATTTATTTATATTATTGAAAAAAATTAATTCATTGAAATTGATTGTTATTATTACTATTATTTTGAAAGGATGAAATTGAGTGTTATTATTAGGTAAGAAATGAATAATAAAAATTCTTGTTATTTCCAACCTTTAATTGTCAAACATTGTTATGTTTTACTTTCAAAATTGAATATAAAGCCACTATTTTAGGGTATGTTTGAAATGCATTTTCAAGTGTTTAATTTAAAAAATAAGTCATTTTAGAAATATTTGGAGTGCTTTGGCAACCACTCAAAATATATTTTGAAGTGTATTTTGAACAACTTTTATCAAAAGAGTTTAAATAAAAATGAATTTTTTAAAAAACATTTTTTTCTCAAGTCAATCCAAACGGGCTCTTAATCCTTACCATTAATTTCTTTTATTAGAAACTTGATACCAAGCACATCTTTTATTTATCTACTATTGAACAACACATGTTTAAAACAAATAATTGCAATTTTGCTAAAAAAAAAAAGAATGTTGTCCACTATGTTTAATAAACGACATAGGTTTAAACAGAACTACTGAGAATGATGATGATCTTTTAGAAAAATATTTAGGTGCATCTGGAGTAATACTTGTCTTTGTGCATTCCACCAAAGTGTCAAATCATATTTTGAGACGTGGCAAAGTCTTCTTATTTCTTTTTTTTGTAATATTTTAATAATCTTTTGGTGTAAGTGATGATAGTAGGATGCATATAGATGGGTGTATCTATTGCCCGATCTTTTATTTATCTGCTATTGAAAAACACATGATTAAAATGAACAAGTGTATTTTTTTTGTACAACGGGACTGTCGAGAATGATGAGCTTTTATTTTAATATAGTTTAACACATCATATATCCATTTTCTCCAAAATCTAAAAGTTCTATTCTTAAAACACCTTATACATTTCTTGAGCTAATATATATATATATATATATATCCTCTCTTTCAACAAATACACTACAACATCTTTTTTATTTCAACAAATAATGAGATGGAAGATCGAATTTTCGAATCTTAGAAGGGTTAAAGATATACATTGTGCTCATTATCTACCTAAACTACATTTGAATTGATGTTTCCTTTTAAATCCTTGAAAGACAAGCCAAAAATTCTCACTCTTTTTAACTTTATTAACAATTGATGTTTTATTTGGTACATAGGATTACAAGGAAATCACAATCTTTCAAATAAAAAGATAGATATTCTTATTCCCTTTATAGATGATATTCTCTCGATTACACAATGTCTTGTTGTAGGCTTAGTAAGCAAACAATAGCCTCTTTGTCTCTTTGCCTTTATTTATTTTAGATATTCTTATTCCCTTTATAGATGATATTCTCTCGATTACACAATGTCTTGTTGTAGGCTTAGTAAGCAAACAATAGCCTCTTTGTCTCTTTGCCTTTATTTATTTTAGAGACAGGCTAAAGGTTCTTTGACTTAACTTTCTAATAGGTCTTACTTGGAACACATGGTTATAAAAAGAACACAATTGTTTAATAGGGACAATATTCTATTTGTTATATCTCTTTTGTTTAGGCTTAGACAATGTTTGTGCCCATTCTTGATATTTTGGCTAGTTGGAGGGCTTTCTTATAATTGTTGGAGAAAAATCTCCCACTCCTACTATAAAAAAGATATTCGATAGATTAAAATAAAACAATTAAATAAAAAATACAATAATTTACATAAATTAAAGAAAAATAAGAAACCTACTAAAAGAAATCTAATATGTGAGAAAATTATTACAATCAGGATAAATTCGCTCTCTGATCCCAATTACAAAAACACTTTCTCAAAACTTTTGTAACACTCATACCCTTTCCCACACTCTTAACAAGAGAATACAAAAAGGTAGTTTAACTAGTGTTAGTACATCCAAACTTAAAGAGATCCTAACTAGGATAATTTTGAAACTAAAGGCATAAACTTCTTTTATATTGTTTGGAGCTCATCACTTCCTTAAATCTTTTCAACGTGGGATGACCACTTCTTTCTAATATTTTTTTGGAACCCTACAAATTTCACTTTGACAAAATATTGAAGAATTCACATCTTTTGTTATATCTATTGTCTTCACCGACAATCCTAATTCTCACTAAGAGAACTGTAACCTACTCCACAATCAAAGTAGATCTCATTGAATGCTACCTTTAAATACTTTTTTTTTAGCAGATGCTGACTCTACTAAAATTTGTGGTGCAACTTCCATTTACTTGGCTCACTTGGTAATTCTTCAATCATTGACATAACTTCATACACACTTTGCGGAACTACCAAGTAATGCCTGAATGTAAGCTCGTGGAACCACTAATATGACATCCTCTGTCTTGATAAAGTAGATATATCATGAGGATGAATTTTGTCTTTCTTGAGAAGAAGTTACCATCTCTCCTAACAACATTCAATATAAAGTCTTTTAACAAACATGCTCTATTAGGACATTCCTTTTTTATGTGCCTAATCTATACTTAATCTCAACAACATTTTTAATTACATTCAGTATGTCCAAATAGGGGTGAGCATGATAGACTAAAAAACCGAATCGACCGATCAAAACCGACCGAACCGAAGGTGCTTGGAGAAGAGGGGGGACTCAGTCGGTGTCAGTTTGAAAAAATTTCAAACCGACATTGTTTTTTAAAAATTTAAAGAAGAAAATTGATCTAAATTGATCGATTGACAGACCGAAGACCGGTTTTCACTTCTTGACGGTCGAGATCGGTTTGAACATTTATTAAACCAACCATAGTCGGTTTGGAGGCGGTTTGGTAAAAAAATCGACTCCGATCATCTGTTGCACACCCCTATAACCAAATTTAAAGTGTTTCTAACAAGGATGGTTTAAAACAAATGTCATAGACTACTTTTATAGTACTTAGAATCCATCACTTCCTTGAAACTTCCCAATATTGTACAACTATTTATTCTAATTTTTTATCCAAACTTTCAATAATCTTCTTTGATTTAACTCTTGCTTTTTTTCCCTTTCATTTTGACCTATAAAATTATCATTAACCTCTTTAAATGTTAACTTATGTTTAATTTTAGCAAATGAAATTTTCAAAAGATCCATTTTATCCCTAAATTTTCACAAAGATAACCATTTGATCACTAAATTTCTAAATGATTTATTTTTCATTATTAAACTTTGAAAAAATATATTCATTCTCGTCCATGCAATATTATTTTTCTATCTAATATTGACTAAGTCATTGTCTTCCTTAAACACAAGGTCACATTAGCCTACCAATACATGTACTCAAAATGATCAATTTCTAAAGAAGAATTTTAAATGTACGAGCCAAACATGAATATAACATTATGACATAAATGACATAAATGTTGTACTATTGACTTTAGAGTTAAGAATTTGATTTTCCCACCCCACATATTGTTAAAAAAAAAAAAAAAAAGACAAAAATGAAGAGTTTTTTTTAATACAAGTGTATGATCTAAAGTAACATTTTGGAAGACACATCATGATAATTGCATAATGGCTAAGGTACTGTTTCTTTGAAGTTGGGTGAAAATTTAAATGTAGGATCTTTTGTTCAATATTATAAATACATTAATCAGGTTCAAATATGATCACGTAACAAATAATGAAAAGATGTTGAACACGATTAAATCCTTATGGTCAAATTATATAAATATCTCTAAACATTGTAGTAGGTTATAATTATGACTTTGAAAGATTTTATTTTATCTTTGAAGTTTGAAATTTATTTCTACAAGTAAAATTGAACCATGAAATTTTTTACAAAATATGTATTTTTTTTTATAAAGATAAATGATAAAAATTAATATAATAGTTGATTGATATGTAAAAATTAAAAGGTATATTTGATATAATTTACCATTACATAAAATATTAAAATTGTTGATTCATTTTAATTCAACTATGTACAAGATTATTAATTGTTGTTACCAATTTATTTCATTTGTAAAGATATCATTTAAATAATTAACATAATCAACTTTTACACATCATCTAATAAATCAATTTACATTAGTGATGTTGTAAATAATATTAAATATGCTTCCAATTTCTATACATTAGTTATCATGTCATATGTGGGAAGAGAGATTCTTACTTTTAATCTCTAGGTCAAACATGCATATTTTGTGTGTGTGTTTTTTACAATACGTGGAAAAGAACCAAAGCTTAGACCTCAAATCGATATTACAAATTTGTGCTAGTTAAATTATGCTCATATTGACTCTAATTGAACTATAATCACGTTGGTTTTTGTCGCATCAATTTTAACTTTATTTTATTTTATATTAAATAAACTCAAAAGATACTTTTGTACGAATGGAGCATATTTTTTTAAGGGAAAAAAAAAATTGTTTGGGGGTATAATTTAACCAATCTTGTAAGTTAGATCCATGTGAGAAAAATAAAAAATTAGTTTGAGAAGCATGGTGGTTTTCGTGCCATTAATTTTGTCTCCGCAGCACCAAGAAGAAGAAGAAGATGCCGATTATGAAACTTTGACTTTTTATGCAATTTTCCCCCACAGAAGAAGCCTGAAGAATTTGGATTCACCATCACCAAAAAGCTCTCTAAATCTCCGATTCCCATGGTTTTCACATTGGGAGCTTCTTTCCCTATTATCCACGCCAACAGGCTCCCCACCGCCGTCGTCTCCGCCGCCGCCACCACCACCAATCCAAGCAGCAACAGCTCTACTTCCCATTTGTTCGAAGCCACCTTCATCCGTCGCGCTGCTGAGATTGCCGATAAGTCAGCCGGATTCACCGCTCCACATCCCAACTATGGCTGCATCATCACCACCACATCCGGTGACGTCGCCGGCGAAGGCTTCCTTTACGGTCAGGGTACCGAATCTGCTGAGCTTCAAGCAATCGAAGCTGCCGGCGAACGGTGCCGTGGTGCTACGGCGTTTCTCAATTTGGAGTCCAGTGATTGCCCCAGCGACAATACTGCTGTGGCTGCTTTAGTCCAGGTTTGAATGCAGCTTCGACTCTTTCGATTAATTTACGGTTCGTTTTTGTTACTTGCTGTTTGTTTAGAGCTTGATTTGTTTTGCATTGACTTAGTAGAAATTTTCTATTCGAGGAACTGATATGGTTTGAACTCCTTTTTTTTTTTTTTTTTTTTTTCCTGGAGTAAGAAAGTAGTTGGAATTTTGATGGCTTAATAATATCAACCATGATGTAAACCTGGTTTAATATGAGCATGTTTGGTTGGTAAATGTTGTTAACTTAGATGATATTGTTTGTTTTTGTTTTATCATTACTATTATTTTAAAATTAGCGATTGAGACTGCACAATTAGGCAGGGATTGAAAGAGTAGTTGTTGGAATGCGGCATCCTTTGCAACATCTAAGAGGAAATGCTGTGAGAGCTTTAAGAAGTCAAGGGGTTCTCGTTGATGTTCTTGGAGAGGATCTAAAGAGTAGAACCGTAGAGGTAATTCATTTAAATAGTTGAATTATGATTTTTCTTTGCCTCACTTTTGTAGGTCTTGAATTGATACGATTGATTCATTTCCTTCGTCCCTCTGAGGACAACCGATAAAATTGGAACGATTTGTTTCCTTCCCTTTTTACTTTTTCTTAAGCCTTTTTTTGCTTTCCGTAACGTTTGCTTCGATAATTATTATACAGATTACTTATAAGAAGTATTGATTTTTCTTATAGGAAGCTCGGAAAGCATGTCTCCTTGTTAATGCTCCATTGATTTGTAAAGCTGCTTCTCGAGTGCCTTTCTCTGTACTTAAATATGCCATGACCCTTGATGGTTAGTATTGTTGCTTCATTTCCTTATTTACTTCAAGAGGATAGCTTTGGTTAATGTATTGTTTTATATTTCTGTTGGTTTAAGAAGATGGTCTGATCCTCTTGATTATATTCGATGTTTTTTTCTTACTGAACTTCTTTCTCACCTGGTAAAATGTAGTATTTTGGTTTAATTAGAAACCTATCGTATATCAAAATGAAAATACCATTGAAGTGATTTTATATTCACTTTCAGGGAAAATTGCTGCAAGTTCTGGTCATGCAGCATGGATTAGTGGTGTTTCATCTAGACAACGTGTTTTTCAATTACGAGGAAGAAGTGATGCTGTTATAGTTGGAGGCAATACCGTACGCAGGGATGGTGAGTTTGCCATTTTCTTTTACTTTCTTGTCACTGAGTGCCAGTGGCACCGAGTTGTTAGTATTGCTTCAATGTTTTTCCACCAATGATGTCCTCTGAATTAGATCCTAGACTGACTGCAAGACATGGTGGTGGGCATATTCCTCTACGTGTTGTGATGTCAAGGACTCTCAATCTTCCTGAACAAGCGAATGTTTGGGACACAAAGGGTATGTCAACCATGGTTGTAACACAAAGGGGTGCTAAAAGAAGTTTCCAGAAATTGCTTGCATCAAAAGGAGTTGAAGTTGTTGAGTTTGATAATTTAAACCCTCGAGATGTAATGGAATATTTTCATGATCGTGGATTTCTTTCAATTTTGTGGGAGTGCGGAGGAACACTTGCAGCTTCAGCCATTGCGAGTGGAGTAATACATGAGGTTATGATCTTTTCTTTTCTGATCTATATGGTTGATTCCCATGTGTATAGTGTATACCACTTAACAATATGCAATGGACTTTCTTCCGTTTAGGTGTTATAAAGGCATGCAAAAAAGTATCCTGTATATAACTCTTAAAAACCAAGGAGCATGTATGCCTTATTTGGATTTGTCTTTCTGTCTGTCTTTCTGACATGTTGCTAATCCCTTGGCACTAACACTTAATGGATACCAATCTAATTGGATCTATTATCTTGAAAATGAAACTAACTTTTGATTATATTAATAATAAGCTTACAAAAGTTTACCAGCTACATTGTGGCTACAGAAGAACAACCCAATTCGAGTTTATCCCTAAGCAAGCCAGGATACCATAAAAAGCTTGAAACCGATATACCTCAATATCATTTATCTACCATGAGATACGTTACAAGCCAAGGAAAGTTTTGAGAAGTTCCTATATTTCCTTCATTTTCTAGCCAAAATACTAATAAAAGCACACCCATACTCGCAGCAGTCAACTATACATACACACGGTCACATTGAACTCCCTCATCAGAGGTCACTCTCTTAACTCACAACCTTTTATAGGTTGAAAGGGATTTAACGAACAAAAGGCCCAATCCATATTTATCACCCTCCATTACTTTATTTTAACTCTGGTATCATGAAAGCAGAGTCTTGCGACCACAATTGTTCTCCTTGTCAGTCCACATTTTGACATTCTTTCGCATTTTCAAATCCCACCAACCTCTACTCCACTTCTCTTCCCAACGTTAGTTTCCTTAGCTTTGGAAGTCCTTTAAGATATTTTAGGAACCTCTTCCCATCTTTAGTAGCTCCAACAGGTACTTACAAACTACTACTCCTGTCCTTACTGGAAAGAGTTGAGACCTCAAGAAACTATCCTCTTTGGTTTGATAGTTTTTCTACCCACAAAGAATCTCCCTCCCACCTTGTTGATTTCTTTTCCTCTTTTAAGATGTCGAGGCATTTATTTAGCTGTGGATTTTCTTTGTATACCTTTGTATAAAGAAGATACTGGTAGAAGCATATCTTTTGCCTCTTCTCCAGTATTTTGTATGTATAATTTAATTTACATTGAAATAACATTTTGGTTCTTGTACTTTAGGACTTGTTCCATTTTAGTTTTTGTACCTTCAAATGTCTGAATTTAATCTTGTTTGAAATCTTATCAAATTTTGTACAACAATGAAAATAATTTCCATTCAAGAAAACACCTCATGTAAATATCTTTTCAACACTTATAAAGGCAAGGCTACTAAAGATTGTTATTATTATTATTATTATTATTATACCTTTACGAAAAGTTAACCACGAACTAATAGTATAGACTATATTTGAAAGTATGAACACTAAATTTTGGCATTTGAAAGTATAAGGACTAAAATAGAGTAGATCATGAAGTATATTGACCAAAATGATATTTTAGCCCATAATTCACATCTTCCAAATGTACTATTTTACTATTTAATATTAATGTTAATTGAATCACACCCCAAAAGAAATATTTTAGATTGGTCTCTAAATCTAAGAGTAAAATTACTCCAAATGCATGACTTTCCATATAATAAAACAAACTAATATAATTGACCAGAATAGTTCAATTCTGTCGGCAGAAGTTAAACTCAATTTAGTGTCCCATCATGGCATAAACTATATGTATTTAGTACATTTTTACCCTCTGATATGAAATTCACTTGTTCTTTCGGTACATGTAATTTACACTTGAGCGCATGCAGTTGCTTCTGGGGAGGCTCATTTGCTTTCATTACCATCCATCTAAACCATCAGTACTAATTATGCTACTGTTTTTCAATTCAGGTTTTTGCATTTGTTGCTCCTAAGATTATTGGGGGGAGGAATGCCCCATCTCCTGTCGGTGAGCTTGGGATGGTTGAAATGTCTCAAGCTTTGGAACTAATTGATGTTGAATATGAGAAGGTTATTTCTAATTTATAGTGCTCTCATTATTTAGAAGATATTGCTGATAATGTGAAATAATACGCGTCTTATGGCCACTTCATCCGTACATTTGTTTATGTTATATTTTTTCAAGTTAATCTTCTATGGTATGTGCAAAATATATGTACTCCTTTTTCTTTCGTTTAGAGGTGTGGATAGTTTGGTCTTCCACATAAGCTATAGGTAACATAGCTACTTAAGTTTTGTTAAGGTGCTCATAATTGAACATATTCGAAACATGTGATGTTCTTTCCGTTTTTGGACACAAATTCGAACATATTTCAAAACACAAACATAATTAAGAGAAAATAATGAAGAAATATTTGACTCATTTTTAATGCATGTAATTACTTGGACAATTTTATTGTACATTGTCTTTCGTACCAGTCATTAAAACATGTTAAAGTATGCTTGATTTTTTTTTTTTTTCCTCTTTTAAATAAATTGCTAAACTTTAGCCAAAGCGAGCTTAACTTAGTGGTAATTGGCATAACCTTCTATCCTAAAGGTGAGAGGTTCGATTCCCCATCCCCACAATTGTTGTATTAAAAAAAATTGCTGAACTTTAGATTCAAGACATGCAAACGTGAGAAATTTGTAATGGATCCTTTCAGCTGCTCATAGATGTTGACTATGTTGCACATCTTATATCTTCATATGAAATGAATGAAATAATTGGGATTTCAATGATAGGGAAAAGGATACCGGTGATGTGTCTGACATAATAAAATCTTATGTATCCTGTCAGACTTATAGTTTTGTTCTTTCTTTTTATTTTTAAATTTTGTTAATAATAATTATTATTATTCTTTTACTTCAATCATTATGAGGTAGGGGATTGAGCCATCGATCTGAAAAAATAGTAATTAATGCTTTATCCACAGAAAATTCGTAGCTATAGTCAAATGGAGAACTTGTTACGTTTTTTAGTATTCTTTTTGGCTTTTGTTACCGAAGATATCTAGTCAACCTGTCCTTTTACCTTCTCTTGAGCTAGTAGAACAGTTTTTTCATAAGAACTAAAATATAAAAATTCTATGTATAAGTACTAGATTGAATTTTCAAAATATTCCAGTTTCCGGTTGGAAAACCCCCTCTTCTTCCATATCAGTTGAAGTATTTTCTCTTCGGGTTGTTGAGAACGACTGCACAGCCTCCCCCACCTAACAATAACGTTCAGTTCATCCATATTTGCATGATTTCATTTTCCCTTGTTTCTGCTTGAAATGAATTTTTATGGAAAAGTTACAATTCAAAATGTTTGTACATATTATGTTCCGGGTTCACATGGCCTAATCTCCATACATATTGTTACATTTCATCTATAAGCATATATGTAATCCATTTTCACTGGGATCTGACCATGGCATACAGGTTGGAAAGGACATGTTAGTTAGTGGATTTCTTCAACCAATATTAGATGTTGCTCCAGTAATCCCATCCTGTGATGAAACCATTGCAATTGACCCAACAGTTACTCCCTATGAGCCGAGTATTATATTCTTTTACAAAACATGGGATCCTTATGGCGCTTTTTCAAACTTTTCACGTCACCCCATTCAACTCACTGATGAAAATGGCAATGATTGCATTTGGTTGACTGTAGAGCATTATTATCAGGTATACCCATCCTTTGCTTGAGTTGTCTTCACACTTTCAAAATGAGGTATGGTTGGTGTCTAAACTTCCTTGAATATGCAGGCTCACAAATTTGTCGGTATTGATGATCCTGTAGCTCAGGATTGTGTGGAAAAGATAAAATCAGCAAGAAGTCCAGAAGAAGCAGCAAGGATCGGAAGATCAATGCAGAGGCAGCACCCTAAAATGGTATAGCTTCTCTTATTAGTTTTGTTTTACGTTAGCTTATTTCTTTTGGCATGATGTGTGGATAGGATAATTGTGTAAAACTTAGAGATCGAATATGTCAACCAGCATTGGGACTAGATCTAGTCATCAATTGGTCATGTAACTAAGAGTTTTGAGAGAAAAGTTTAAGTTATCGTGATGACAGGGTACTCAAATTTAATGTTCTACAAATTTTCTTGGCAACCAAATGTAGTAGAGTTAGGTAGTTGTCCCATGGAAATGGTTGGAATATGCACAAGCAAGTTTAGACATTCACGGATATTAGAAAAAAGTATGAATTATTGGACTTCTTTTGCTCCTATTTTGAATGAGACACTCATGAAAAAAGTTAGTCTATACATATCTAAAAAGGCAGTAATTTTTGTATTATATGTATGAACATACTATACTTTGGAATATATCACTTAGAAGAATATTATGCACAATCAGTGAAAAGAAGCGATGCATAACTAGTCAACATGTCGTTCTAGATTTTGCACTGTTGGAGCACTTTCTTGTAGAAGGTGCTCCTCCTTTTTTGTGGGCTTGGCTTTTATATGTCTTTGTATTCCTTCATTTTTTTTTCTCAACGAAAGCCGCCGTCTTTATAAAAAAAAACCATATCGTTCTAGATATTGCAGAAAAAATGATGTCTTCGCTTGGTTAGTTTGACAGCGTAGTAGTTTTTGATTCGTCAAATACTTATAGAATGTCATTAGTTATATGTTAACTCTTTCTTAAGAAGAAAAGAAACAACTCTTTCCCAGGAGGGATTATCAAGATTTCTCACTTGTTTCCCCCTTTTTTTCTGTGTGTTTGTTAAGATCCTTTGAGTTGTATTGGTGTATTTGAGACATCTTTGATTTCCTTCATGAGGTATTTTGTGGGTTCTTTTGGGTTTTGGAAGCCAGAGTGTTATGGAGAATGCTTGTAGAGCTCTTTGCTAGAATAGTTTATTTGATAGGAACTGAAGGCATCTTTCAGATATTGAAAACTTCGTTTAATATCAAGTTAGGAAAAGGAAAAGAAAACTTCGTTTAATATCAAGTTGGGATTAAATTGTTAGCAAAATATAAGATCTGTTGCTCATCTTTTCTGAAGCTCTTAGCCAGAACTTCAGTATTTGGTGGCAGTCCTTTTTAATTTTCAACAAATCAAAAATAATAAAAACGGATGAAAATTCCAAGTTTAGAGGGAAAAGGAACATGATGTTAAGCACATTGAAACACATTTGCACAAACAAGATAAACGTTCACATGATAATCTTCAGCATATCCCAATTTTCATTGCAGATACGATCTGATTGGCGAACTGCCAAACTCGACATTATGTACCGAGCATTGAAATGCAAATTTTCAAGTTACCCTCATCTGAAATCTATGCTGCTATCAACTGCTGGATCTGTTCTTGTTGAAGCATCACCACATGATCTTTTCTGGGGTGGAGGCCGAGATGGAGAAGGTCTAAACTACCTTGGAAGACTTCTGATGCAACTGAGAGCCGAGTTCCTTGGCCAGTCGTCAACACCGAACAGTAGCAGCACAGAGTTCAACTGATGAGAGAAGATGAAGTAGAATGAAGATCGAAAATCAGATGAGTCAACAGATAGGATCCAATGAGCAATTTCCTCATTCTGCCCCCAAAATCAGGTAGCGACAAGGTCATAATGTATGGAAAATCATTGTTGTTTGACCCCGAAATACTATCTGATTCAGTAGGCAGAAAGACTTCTGCCTATTGTATAATTTACATCTTATTTTTGAATAAAGAACGAAATAAAAAGAGGAACATGCTCTGTGGAAGATTTTAAATTATGGGCAGCTTTTTGATGATTTAATTGGAAGCTGTACGTTAGTGTTTTATTCACACACTTCTATATAGGTCTTTTCTTCTTCTTCTTATTCTTATTTTTTTTATTTTTTTTTTCAAGTTAAACATGTTTATTATACATGAATTACCATCTAATTAAGAATGTTGTTGAGGTATTTAGTTGTATTTAGGATGCCGTTCATTTCCAGTGAAGTATGTTCATGTATTTAAAGATGAGACCTATATTTTTCCAGTGGAAATCCCATAATTAGGATTCTCTTTAGTATGTTTTGAAGCAAGTTTGTGGAGATCTAAGAGAATGTGAACCAAGTTCTTGTAGTTTCTCGAAGAGGGGTTTTTTTTGCCCTTTTTTTCTTAAATACGATTTTTTTCTTTTTTTTTTTTTTTTTTTTTTTTTTT
>QLSR01000054.1:1206364-1233661 GCA_031780015.1 Citrullus colocynthis
TTTTTTTTTTTTTTTTTTTTTTTTTTGTTTCTTCTCAAGTATTTAATTGTTTGGCCTTTGACTATTACTTTGTCAGTGTCCATCACACGTGGACACTTCCAATCCAACAAAATTATATCAGAGATGAGTTTGAAAAGAGAATTATTTTTGCAAATGATAAATAATAATTTGGTTCACTCTTTATAGGAGATGGTGTATTTGTTTGAAAGCTCTATTTGGTTCGCAATGAAAAATTGTTGAAAAAAGGCATGAACCAAAGTGATATAACTTTGAATCAAACCCAATGAAAAGCTTTGCAATATATAAAAAGAAAGATAAAAAAGTTCTCACCATTATTCATCAAGCCATTGGCAATACACACTTTATTTAATGCTTTTAATAACTCCACCCACCAACAACCAACTTCGACAACCACCTCCAACAAACAATTTTGGAGGCCAACTCCAAGGAAAACCACCTTTGACGCTCATTATCAGTGGCAATCACCTCCAGTGACTAACTTGGACAATTACTTCTAGTAATCAATTTTGACAATCACTACCTATATAACAAAGTTCAAAGACAACTCTGATGACCATTTCATAGTATTTAATAGTCTTCTTTTATAGTAATTTGACATTAATAGAAACACTAAGCATAACAATCCAAACAAACTTATGTACAGAAATACTTTTGAGAAAACGTAACCAAAGACATGAGTGTTTTTCATTTTCAATATATATTTTTTTTTAAATTTTTAATGGAGAGTGTTTAAATGAAAATGATTTTTTGTGAAACATTTTTTTCCTAGTCAATTCAAACATGTCCTAATATACAACTTGTTTTATGGGTCTCAATCAAGTTTAAAGCAAAAAATTGTGTATATATGGAAAAAGAAGTTATTCATAAATTAAACTAGAGAATAAGATAAGAAATCCCCCAAGGAATCTCTTACAACAATTTATACATTTTAAATTCAAGTCATATAATATAATAACTTATTTTAGTATTGCAAGCTCCTCCACGAAAAACATGCTTAATCAACCATTTTTCTTGACCTGCTTTTGAATAATAACCAATCACCATCCTTTTTTTTTTGGAATCATGTATCAGAATTGACAATATTTTTTGTGTCATTGCGGTGGTGCCCTATAATGACAACTTCCACTCCTAGATGTACGTTTTGTTGTTATATTATGGAGTTAGAAAATTGGTTGCTTTTGCACATCTCCAAATATGGAGTTTTCTTACTAAATCAGTGATGTGAATTTTAGTCTAATCTCGCTTCTTTTGTGCATATTCAATAGTATTGGTACATCCCAAAATGACCAAATGGACAAACAACAATGTAACTTAAAATCTAACACATTTCTAAAAATTTGTGGAACAAATCTTTTTATTTTATTTACAATATAATATTTAAGGTATTAGTACTTGTATAATGCATACAAAAATGGGAAAAAAAGGAAAGCAACCCTAAACCCATAAATTCCATGTAAAACAAATCAGCAACCTAAACACATAAACCCTAAACTGGGACTAAAATAATCTGCACCTAGAACACATACTCCCTTAACCAAACTAAAATAGTTTGCATCTCAAACAAAAACTATTATAACCACAAATACTATAATAACTATAGATTATTATAATCAATTAAGGGACTGTTTCCTCAAACAGTCCGTTAGAGGTGATTATGTAAAATGAGTATGAATCTGTTTCAGAAAGGATGAGAAAGTAGTTTAAAAAACATTTTACATTGGACGAAAAATTTGTATAGAAGACAATAGAGAAGTTTCTTAATAAAAATAGAAGATAACAAAACAATTGTTTCAGTCAAAATCACAGTTGAAAGATGAGCGAAAATAAGTAATAAAGAAGTAACCGAGTGGAGGATGAGGTGATTTTAGAGGGAGCAGTTAAGGAAACTTCAGTTACAATTCTTTTTCTTTATGAGAGCCATTGAAATTGTAATCTATCAAGAGGTCATAGAAAAAAAATTATTCAAAAACACATGGAGGAAAATCAGCTAACGATAGAAGGCATGACAAAAGTCAAGTTGAGTCAATTATGTTGAGTAAGATGTTAAAAGTATTTAGATGTCTTTCCTTTTTACAATACAAAGACAATGAAGAGACATGTGATAACAATATGTGGGTATCTTAATAGTGGCATAAGCAATCAATTAAAGTGCAGCTGTCCCACATTGGAAAAACTCCAAACACTATAAAAGGAGCTTATGTCTTTAGTTTCAAATCGTCTCAGTTGGAAATACTTTAAAATTAAATGTGCTAACTCTAGTCAAATTTTCTTTTGTATTCTCTAGTTTGAGATTGAGATTAAAGAATAAGAATAGTACAAAGCTTTGGGAGAGTGCTTCTGTAATTGGGATTGAGGAAAAAATTATTCTATGTGATTGTAATAATTTTTCACATAGTTGATTTCTTTATGATGGGTTGTAGTTTTTCTCTAGGTCTGGAGTTTTCCATGTAAATTCTTGTATTTCTTAGTTTTATACCCAGGCGAGTTGGGAGATGTTATTGCAGGATAGGTTGTTGTCCGTGTATGCCTGAAAACTTATGTTAGCAAGCTGTTTAGCAATTTATTTCGAGCATTTGGAGGTCCTAAACGTGTTGATAAAGCATAAAAGTGAATTATATGTTGGAGTTTGCCATGTAAACATGCTTAGATGTGGAAAGTGGTTGATATTCTAATATTTGTTCCTTGGCATCAACAGTAACCATTTTGTTTTTTTTTTCTTTTTTTTTTTTTTAAAATTAATCTTATAAATACCTCCTTACATCAAAGTTTCTTTGCTTTGTTATCTACTTGTACCATTGTTTTCAAAAACCCAAATGAATTTTAAAAACTTTTTGTAAAAAAATTGTTTTTAAAAACTTATTTTAGTTTTTAGAACTTAGTTGAGAATTTAACCCTTTTTACTTGGGAAAAATGAAAACCATTAAGAAATTGGGAGGGAAAAAATACAATGTTCAAAAACCAAATGATTGCCAAACAGAACCTTATTATTTAGTTCCAATATGGAAACACGATTGTGGTACTAACTTTTGAATTGGATCACATTCATAAGGAAATATGGACAGTTTTGTTCTTTTTTTTTATTATTAATTAAAGACACACCTCAGTAGATTATATGAATACTCATAAGGCTACAACCAAGGATCTCACTAGAAACAATGGGAGAAAAGTCAATTGGAAAATATAAATCCATCGCCCCAATCATTGGACAAAGCCCTACCAACTGATGATGAATGGGCACCATATTAGAGCTGATTAGGGATAAAATTAAGTCTCTTAGTATGAGTTTTGATCATCTAGTCCCTGATTTTATCCAAAATCCTTCACCATGTGAATCAGACTTCACCAGGACGTTGTGAAAAATTGAATAAGCGTGTGATCTCGTTCTTTGATTTCTTGAAAGAATTAAAAATACAAAAAAATTAAAAAAGGTTAAACAACATACCTTTGCCGATCCATAATTTCAGCAAAATCTTCCCTAGAACCGATAGCCTTCTCCTTGTAGCAAGAATCTGGTTTGTGGGAACCGAATAAAGGAAAAGGAATTTTCTTAGAATTTTTCTAAGAAATTTGGGAGAATTTCTAGAGAGGAGTTTTTCGAGTAATTGCAGAGATTATTCTTGTGTGTTGTATGAAAGCTCCCAAGGGCCCTATTTATAGAACTTTATGGGTTACTCCTAATAACTCCTCTGCAGAGATTATAAATTAAATATTTAATAATATCCAATATTAATAAATATTTATTCAAATAATATTTCATATTAAATGGTTTAAAATATTTAAATCTTATTTAAATATTTATTTTTTGCAGAATCTTTAATTTGAATCTCATCCAAATTAAATAATTAATTATTTGAATCCAATTCAAATTAATTAATTAATTCCCCCTCTATTTATTTATATGGATTTCATCCAAATAACTAATTAATTATTTGAATCATATTCAAATAAATTAATTCTCCATATTATGAAGTTATAGTTTGAATCTTATTCAAATAAACTTTATAATAAATCATGTAATTAATTATATCAAATACAATTAATATTTTCCATTATAAATTTGAACATTTCAAATTTTTTTCAACATAGTTGATCCTTGTTGTTCTGTGGTGAGCTAATAAGGGGACCTTATAGACCTACAGACTATAAGCTCCAATGATCAAGATTAATTAATTAAAGAGTTATTCATAATTATAGCTAGGTCAAATGTCCGTTCTACCCCTGTAATTACCTCTTATCCTTAAGTATATCCTTAAGTACCACTGAGATTTCTCTAATGAATAATTTGTTTATGATCCAACCATAAACTAAGTCCCTCTCGAACCAGCTCGAGAGGGTGGGGCCCCTTGTTTAAGACCCGAAATCAGCACTTAAGGGAACTACTCATCCGAAATCAGCACTTAGGGAACTACTCATCCGAAATCAGCACTTAAGGGAACTACTCATCCGAAATCAGCACTTAAGGGAACTACTCATCTACTTACCCATCTACTTACCCATCTACTTACCTTAGGGAAAGAGTGAATTTCATCGTAAAGTTATGTTTCCAGCTCCCTATTTAGTCAAATCCCCAAAATTGTAGACTTAAGTCGGCAACTCGAGTCACTCTCACTCATGCAAATCAAAGAATTGACCTCACAGACAAAAGTTCATAAGTCACTCAGGATTAAGATCGAGTCGCACATGATCATCTTATGAAATATTAATCTCATCAATTAACGGATTTGCAAAGAAAGATTAAATATTTCACAGTCTGATCTTATACAAACTCTTTATATAAGATACCCCCACTTACATGTCTCCACATAAACGGTTTGGATCAAACCATTTGTAACTATTACAAACAGTTTGGATTAAACCATTTGTAACTATTACAAAGCGGATCGTATTCATTCATAGTGTCACCAGGATAAGACACTCAACCTTATCCATATACTATACCTTATCCATATACTTTAGACACTCAATGACATACATGTTCAAGACTTCATGCAATAACCTTGCATTTTTTTCATTAATGGGCAAAAATCCCAACAGTGTGTGTTATCTAGTATGGTCAAGTAGATTATTATATGGCTTTTGGGGAAGGTTAGGGAAGGATGACATGCACAAATCGAGAAATGGTCCAAAATATTTTGTAAATTCTATGCAACTTAAATTAAGCTCACATTAGTGACTTATTATAGTTTAAATCTATGATATTGCCTTTAAATAGTGTTATTCGCCAATAGATCGAGAACCTATTTGTGTCGTAGAAACCACTGCCTTGAAAGCTAATTCGACATGATCATGATGCAAATCGTTCTAATTGGTTGCTCCGTAAGGTTAGCACAACACTCACCTTCAGACGTGTACTCAACAGACAAAAGGTGGGAATCAAGACGAGAGAAAATCATTTGCTTAAAATCGAGAGGAAGAGGAAAACAAAAGTCAATATTTTCTAGATCTAAAGCTTCTGGTTTTGTAAAGCAATGAAGAAGAAGACCAATTGTTAGGTAGAAAACGTTTTATAGAAATTAATACTAGATCTAAACATTAAGAGCACAAATTAACCCTTAACTAAAGGTGCGATGGTTAAAAAAAATAATTAAATAAAAAGAAATAAAACTATTTCCTTTTTTTCGCATGGGCACGGTTGTCCGAGCCCGTCCACCTATACGAACGGCGGCAGTGGCAATGCGTGTAGGGAAAGGCCCTTTACTTCCACTCTCCACTTTTGCAAGTCCCTAGAAGTGCTCTTGTATATTTATTCTCGCACCATTTTTTAATTCTTCATTGTGGGATAAATGAAAAAGTGAAACTCCTATGTGGCCTAAGGTAAGGTGGATCATTCCCAACAATCCCCTAAAAATGGACCTACCAGTACTGAAAGAACAAAAAAAAAAAAAAAAAAGATGGAAGAGATTCTGAGCAATGGAATGATGGTAAACTTAAGCATTAATATCTTGTAATTTTGAATTGATGCATAGTGGAGTACCAAGCTCGCAGCAATTTCCTTTGAAATGGAATTAATAGAAGTGATCACATCATTATTGCACTGCCAGGCAGAAATAAGATTACCTTCTGTAATTGTTAATCGTCCCAGTGATGAATCCAAACTTGTTCTTGCCGGAAGTGCTAAACGCATAGCTTTACTCTAGGAAGAACAATTACCGGATCCTACTAATTGTTGAGTAACAAGGTTGGAAGTAGGAAAAATCAAATGAAGCAGGAGGTATGGATTGAGTTGAGCTTCCAAGTCTGTAGATGTAGAGCCTGAAGTTGCATTAAGCGTCGCATTCTCTAATGTAGGCATGGCGGAGATCAAAAGGTCGAAGGTTGAAGCGCAAGACAGAAAATGCGCAAAACAAAGGAAGAATTAACAAAGATTTGCAGAAACACCCTGTCAATATTTGAATAATGTGAGTCTTTATTCAAAAGAGAGGAAAATAACTTCACACATCTCACTAATTACAACAACATAAACCCATTATATAGGGTTTGAAAAGTAAATCAAATCTATAACAAACTAACAAATTATAATTTGTTACAAATTATAACAAATTTATTTTGGAATATAAATGAAATCTACAACAAATTAACCGCTATTTGTTACAAATTACAACAAATTTATTTACAAAGTCCCCAATAAACACATATCTAAAGGATTAGGATCATTCATATAATAAAAAAAATTTTAAAAAAATTAAAACAAAAGAAAAAACCTTGCGATAGAGAATAGATAATGATAGATGGTGAAGGAAAAAAAAAAGAGTACAGTCTACCATTATCGCACCAAAGAAGAAGTGAGTGAATAAAGAAATGGCGAGTTCCTTGAGCAATGTGGGAAGACTTTAATAGTAAACAACATTGAAGTCTCCAATCTAAGTTATTGTATTAGAGCTTTGAAACCATGACTAATTAGCCAAACATTTGTTACAAAATGTGATTCCTTTGTGAGAAAAAGAGTACACATTAAAATGAATAAACATCTCTAAGCATTCGGTGAAATTCTTACTAACTTAAGTGTCAAAAGTGTTCATAGCTTACACCACACTTCCTTTGCAAGACAATTGTGAAATTTTTTCCTATTATTACAATTTGATTGTTGGTGCCAAATTTTAAAATGTCTAATAAATTCTTTAACTTTCAAATTTGTGCCTAATAGGTTAGGTTTATAATATATTCAATTTTTTAAAAAATTAATAGATTGATTAAACATAGTAGAATTTTGTCAGATAGAATATTAAACTTTCAATTTTATGTTTGGTATGTCTGTAAATTTTTTAAAATATATGTGATTAAAATTATATGGGCCTACTAGACACGAATTGAAAGTTTGTAGACCAATTAGACATTTTTTAAAATTTAAAAACTTATCTGACACAAAATTGAAAGTCTAATGACCTTTTAGATACTTTTGAAAGTTCAGAAATTAATCAACACAAACCTGGGAAATTAAACTCGTCATTTAACCTATATTGTATATATTAAATCTAACCGGATTACTTACAATTAATATACAATACTCATACTACAACCTACATAAGAAAATGATGAAATTCAAGTTCAATCTCCGAATTTTATCAGACCGTAAACAATTTAGAGTAAAATACACTTCAAATCCCTAAATTATGATCTTGGTCCCTGAATTCTTTAAACATGGGATTTACCTCCTTGCATGTTTTGAAATATTTTCATTTGATCCCTACGATCAGATTGACAAGTTACTTTTATTTGTTTTTTAGTAACGTTAACTAATTTATTCACATACAAATGTCTAGATGCAGGACAAAGAGCAATTATCTACAAGAAACAAAAGAAAAAAAGTAACATTGGCAGAAAAAAACATCAACACAACAGCCAGTGGGGTCAAAAATCTACCTTTAAACACATCCTAACCTGGAACCAAGCGAGCCACATTTGAGAATGTCTGCAGTCATTGTGGGAGTGTTTCCTACGTATCACAAACTCCAACGATATCCGAACGCCATAGACCAGCTACCACTCTTAGTCCTCTCCAGAGACATCTTCTACCGTGGCCATCTCAGCTTGGATTGCTGATTTAACCTCCTTGTATTTAATATTTGTCTCTGATGCCATAACATTCAAGTTCAAGTCCAGGAAGAGACAGACAACGGCACAGTCGTCAATGTTGGAAGAAGGAAGCTTGCATCTCCATGCTTCAGTTGCAGACTCAACCAATGACCGGGCTGCACAACGAGCTGGGGCTGATGCTACAATGTCAACTACCTCTTTGTTTGAAAGAACGTCCCAAATCTGGAAAGTGTTAAATCCAACTTCAGATAGTTAGGAAGTAGTCGTGAAATGAATCTACTCAAGTAGCAGATAGTTTTAAGAAGTTATTATCATACTCCGTCTGTAGCTAAAACTATAAACTCGTCCTTGTCAGACAGAAAACGATATGATATTTCAGGAACAGAAATTAGACCGAAATCCTTTAGGCAAAAGTCTCCAAAAGATCGAGCCATCGCCAGCCCGGGGGAATCATTGTTTGGAAGCCATACTCTAGCAACTTCTGGTTCATCCTGATGAGCAAATACCCGACCTTTGCATTTGAGAATTCTCTCAGCTTCCCCTATAGGGATTAAAAAAGCAATGAAAAACATAATTCAGCATGTTAATGGGTGAAATTTCTTATGTCGAATGTAAATGAGCAAACTAATAATCATCTTTAAGATTTTCTCCAAAATGACTAATTATCATCTATTGGTAGCAGATGATGTGTCATAGTGGATTGTTGAAACTCTACAGATGATTTCTTTATTAAGCATGATGATGATTCTAACACCAATGTATATGAGCTTGGAGAAGGAAGTAGTTCTCAACGAAGGAGTAGCGAGATAACCAAACAGGTTATAATTGCCCTCTTAACAGAACATTGTTTACAATTCACACAACATGACTAAACAGATCTCTAAAATTGTATACACAACAGGTATAGTTGCCCTCTTAAAAACAGGGTTCATTAGACGGCTACATAACCATTCTTTAGGTTAGTATGGACAAGTGAAATGAAGGGTCAAGGAAAAAAAGAATTAATGTGTTCTTGGAATTTTATATTAAATTTGTAAAATCTCTGACCTTCCACAGGTGATTATCTCCTTTACTGAAAGGCAACTAATTGGTCTCAACATACCAAATTAATCAATCATAATGCCAACAAAAGCCAGAATATAATTTTCCTACATTGGTTCTATATCCAAGGGGCAATCGTCTAGATTTCTTCAGAAATATTTCAATTAAAAGAGAGAGACAGAGAAGGAAACCTGGAATATCTGGCTTGAGATCTATGGTCAATTGAACCGCTTGGAGAGAATTATCCTCATCTCTGGTACCCAGCACAGCCCGAGAGTCCCCGACGTTTCCAATAACAAGATCTCGACCCTAAAAGCCAGCACATTAGAATAACTTTAAGAAGGATCTGTTCAAAATCAAAATGAAAATATTGTAATATAACTGCAGTAATGACACCACCTGCTTAACAAGAGCTACTGCTGTTGTCCCACTACAGAAGCAATCAATACTTGGTTGAATTTTGAGTTCTCCATCCATTATCTGAAAAGCCTTCAGAAATGATTCCTTCAGTTTTTCAGAAATTTCTGGCTGCGTAAGGGGAGAACTAGCTTCCTTCCAACTAATTTCTAAGGTAGAATCTTCATTGTTAACAGCTTCTGCTTTACAACCTAACTCTTCTGAAATGTCTTCATTAGCTTCCCAATGTGCAGTCAGTTTCAGGGGAAGAGAATCCCTCACTCTTTTTGAGACCAGATGACCATAAGGACCATGGCCATCAAAAACTCCACAAAAGAATGTATCTGTTCTGGAGCCAAAATTCTGAAATTCATGATCTGGTTAGTGATAACACCCCATCTATGACAAGCCATCAAGTATTGTCTGAAAATTAAAGGCATTTTCAGGCTACATACTGAAGCACATCAATGAAGAAGCCCTTATTTTGAAAAGGGATTTTTCCTTTTTAATTCGAATATTTTTTCTGGTATAAGATCTATAGAAGTTTTAAATTTTTATCTCTTATATTCTGTTTATACTCATGTAGCAATCTATCTAAGCCTCTTTACGGTATGTCAAGTCGACGATTGAACCTTGTTTTTCTCTCCCTCCATCTAGAGGTTCGATGAAAAGGGATACTGATACATCAGTTGGTTAAAAGAAAACAAACTGAAAGCATATACTACGGGCTTTTGACAGAAACAAGAAACGAGAATACTACCCATCCAAGGTAACAATTTAATATATTTACTCAAGTAACTTTCTTGCTGTTCAAGACTTATGATTTGTCAACACAAACCCCATTGAATAATCAGTTAGATCCTTTGAAAGGGACTAACAAGACCCATAAATGAAAATGTAACAACAAAATAAAGAGCTAACTAACCTCCCATACAATCATGGCATCTTGGTTCATCCCTTTCTTGCCCTGTTGAGTATGAAGTGAAGCAACTTCACTGGACCCATTCAAGAACATCCTACCAGGAATTCTGTGTACTGTCGCTTCACCCTGATTCTGCTGCTCAAACACATTGTCTGAGTCTTTCTGTTTACTTGCTCCCAACACAGGAGATACAGAGGAACCAGTAATGGCCTCCTTACTTCCTGCAGACAAGCAGGACCCCATTGTGGGGACTCTAAAAATGCTTGAATATGGATACCAGCAAGTAGAATCAGACTTATTGACCCTTGATTCTGTATTCAAATCCTTCACAGAAAGATTGGCCTCATCAGCTCTTAATTACTGATTAACAACTAAATTAGCCTCTAAAGACATCCTAACAAATTTCATAGAAACTTCAATCTGCCTGTAGAATATTGACAGCTCTCATGACTATCCTCTGCCAATCACACAATACTGAAAAGGTCCAAAAGACCAAGCAACAGTAAAGAGCATACACGTATGTCCAAATCTACTCACCAAGAGATATAATTAACATTTCCAGATTCAGAAATCAAGGGGGCATACTGCCCCACCAACTACCGAACAACGCCAAAATCAGCCACTTAATCGGAACGAACTTATTTCACCTCCAAAAGATTTATCATCCATTTCTCAGCATAAAA
This sequence comes from Citrullus colocynthis, assembly GCA_031780015.1. Taxonomy (NCBI): domain Eukaryota; kingdom Viridiplantae; phylum Streptophyta; class Magnoliopsida; order Cucurbitales; family Cucurbitaceae; genus Citrullus; species Citrullus colocynthis. Next base: position 1,217,462 of record QLSR01000054.1, read on the forward strand.
CTTCCCATAAACTCTGATTCAGCAAAAAACAGACGCAAAACAAAAGGGGAAAGAAAAAAAAAAAAAGAATTCCCTCGATCGGAAAAGCAATCAAACTTCCAGAAATTCAAATAGCAGCACTAGGAAACAAAATTGCAGATTGATTCAGAGTTTGGCGCGTGGAAGGATGTTTAGACAGCGAGTTTAGATGTGAAGACAAGAAATGGGGGTGGATGGATAGAGTTGAAAAAACGATAGGAAGATGCAGCAAGTAAGGAAAGAAGAGAGAGACGTTGAAGAAACCTGTGGCGATTATAAACAAACAAGTTTGGACTTGGAAAGGTGAGAAAGAAATGAAACCGCATTAATGGCGTCGCTAATATCGTGAAGAAGAAGAAGAAGAAGAAGAAGAAGAAGAATCATGGAAGGGCGGCTCGGGTTGAGTATAAAATACGGAATATTTTTCATTTTTTATGGTTGCAATGATCGTTAAATTCCCCTCTTTAATTTGTTTAATAATTTATTTAACTTCGGGTAATTAAAATTTAAGATTCTAAGTACTATTTACACAACTTTTCTTTTGTTGTACTAAGAAAAGGAAAAAAAAAAAACTTTTTTCTTTTATTACCAACTTTATTACCGTGCCATGTTTTCAAAACTTAAATAATAATAATAATAATAATTTTCTTAATAAAAAATGGTAATAATAAATTATTTTTATTTTTGAAATTAGACTAAAAATTGTATATTTGTTTAGAAATTGTGAAAATTATAATACTAGTTTCATAACAAGGACGGTACACGAGGCTAGTAATATGTCAAATATTTATAAGGTAACTTGCTATAAAAATACTTATTATAAAAAGAAGAATGTGTAAATCAAATTTAAAATTTTTTCTTTTATTATTTCAAATATTTAAGTTTGCTTTTATACATATATAGATATTTAAATTATTATTTTTTCATATTAAAAATGATAAAACAGTGATGTCCTTAACCTAACTTAATTTGTCCGTGGATTTAGATTATATATCTTTTTTTTTTTAATTTTCAAAGTCAATAAAATAAAATAATTTTTTTATTTTGGTGTGGCTAATGTTTAGCACTAAGCTTTCAAATATATACTGTAGCCAATTTATAGTTGTTGATTTATTATTAGTAGTTAAATTAATTTAATGTAATGTTTTTGAAAGATGGAAAATGAATAAATTCACATATTTTTATGGTCCACTAAGTTTCCTCAAATATGTTAACTTCAATTATTTTTTTCTCCAACCAATTCTTTTGAGTATACATTTGACCAATTAATGGTTCATCCATAAAAAGAGTGGTTAGATTTTGGTAGGGGCATATATTACAAAATAATCTAAGGGGTTAAAACTAAATCTAAAAGATTTTTTTCTTTTTTTTTTTTTGTCCTTTTCAATTATCTTTTAAAATAAAGATTTATTTGAAACCATACAGTTATCATCCAATCTCACTATAAAATAATAATAATAATAAAATAATAATAAATAAAAATCACTCTTAGTGGCGATCAAAAAGTGTTGCTAAAAGCCCAAAAACATCATGAAAAGTATTAGCAACGCCTACCTGCTAATTATGCCACAGTACTACGCTAAAACGCTACTTTTACTTTTTACTGACGCGTGTGCGTCACAAAAACCTCATCTTTAGCAACAGGTTACTTGTCGCTATTCGTGTTATAATAGTGACATAGCAATATTATCACTAAAAATTAAGTTTCAAGGACGTATAAATTGTTGCTAAATGTGGATTTTTTATTATTGCAAACTTCTTTTGTGACATAGGTAAGTGTCAGTAAAATTTATATTTGTCACTATAAGTATCAAAATACGTTTTTTTTCTTTTAAGGTATCAAATTACGTTTTTTTTTTTTTTTTTTTTTTTTATTTGATTATTGATGTTATAAAAAAAGCGTTGCTAAAAGTATTTAATTAGTTAAAAAAACCAATGTTTCAATTTAAGTTGTAAACCTATTATAAAAAATTTAAAATGTAATCATCTTTGGAACAAATTAAGAATCAACTATCAACTGTCATTTTACATTTAAATAAAAAATTATAAAGGAAGATACACATTTCTAACATCAAGACTATCATTGAAATACAATGAAATAATAATACCAACTTGTTGACAAGTACGCATAACAAGTTATATCAACCTACTTACATCATTTCCTAAAGGAACTGAATTTATATTCAACCAATATTAGTACCAATATTAGGCATCACAAGTACACATAACAAGAATTCCAACATAGGTCTTTGAAGCGTAAAAAGGTCATTTTGCATTAAGAGTATAAAATACCAACCCAAAATATTTACATGTTCATCTTTTGAACTCGGTCAAATCTCATACTTCAAACCATCAAAACATAAAATTTGGCAAATAAACAAAATGAAATGTGTAAGCACATTATAATGGCCTCCCAACGAGAAACTAGAAGACAAATGAAACCAAATAAGAATCAGAGCATAAACTTCCAATGGGCAAAAGAATCTATGGACAAACACCAAAATAAAAAATGAACAACCACTTGAAATCCAACTTCTTATCAAAAACAAAATGAAAATCATTCACACAACATTGCAAACTAAACAAATCTCATTAACATAGAAAGAAAACCCCCGAATGAGACATAAACAAGATAGAAAGGAAAAAAACTAAAAGAACTACTTAAACCACAACCATCAAAACCTTGGGTTGGTATCAAAAACTAAAAAATAAGACATTGAGTAATGGCCTCCAACAAGAAATTAGAAGACAAAAGAAACGAAATAAGAATCAAGGCATAAACTCCCAATGGGCAAAAGAATCTATGGGCAAGCATCGATCTCTTAAATTTATGCAACTACGATCCATAACAAGTACAAATTAATGTAACTATGTTAGAAATCAAAGTGTTAGAATCTAAGTCTTAGACAAATTGCAAATAGGCAATCGAATTACATATGAAAGTTAGATAGATCTTATTAGTATCAATATCAAATTTAGTGGAAAAAGAAAACTTAAAGAAAATAACTTCAAAGTTCAATGGGTTAAAATAGACTTCTCAAAATATATGACATGATTGAAATTTAGCAAGTTGGAAAATTTTTTAATAAAATTTAACCAAAAGTTTATTTTAACAATATCAATGTTATATTTTTTTTTTTTTTTTTTTTAATAATAACTTGACAAATAACAATAAAACTGAAACAAAGCTAAAGCTAAAAATATAAATATAAAGACAAAAATAAGTATTTAAAAGAATATTATTAACAATACCTAACACCAAGAGATTTGGATTCCAAAACTAAAAGGATAACATCAACAAAACTAACACAATATGCCAAGCTTGAGTGAATCTAACAAGGAAGCCAAATGGGGAACATCAAATTGGGAATTTGGGTTGGAAGCAGGGGAAGTGAAATGAAATTAGGAGGAAGAGGGAATTATCATGAAGGTAGAAATGAAATTAGGGGGAAGTGAAATGAATCGCAACTAGTCTGAAGGTAGAAATCATTACCTAAAAATCGTAACAGTCGCAGTCGATGGCGTTCGCGTGCTCCTGCAATTGTCGGCGTTTGAGTGCTCGTGAAGACGTCGGCGTTCGGGTGCTCGTGAAGACGCGGCCGTTCGCGTGCTCGTATAGTCGCCGTTCGGATCCTCGTGCAGTCGCCGGCGTTCGGGGGGAGCTGCAGTTGACCGACGTTCGGGTGGAGCTGCAGTAGTTCAATCGCCTACTTTTCTTTGGAAGCCCTATTTTTTTAGAAAAACGGTAAGGCCAACCAAAATATTTACAAGCATACCAAAAGTCCTATCTGCAATACACCGTGATATATTTGCAATGGAGTGCGATTGATTACTGTCTATGTCCACACAAATAGTAGTTCTATTAGTATTTTGTTATTAGTTGTTGTAAATATTTTAAGCAGTTTTGTCATTTAAGATAATTTTTTTTTTGTGTTTTTTAGAAAATTTTTTGGAGAAATGCAAAAATAAAGGGGAAAAGTGGGAGGGAAAAATTTTTGCTATCTAATGTTTAGTGGCATTGGTTGACACATTGTAAATTCTTTTAGTGACGCTTATGTCACTAAAAATTGTCACTAAAAACACATTTTCTTGTCGTATATGTTCTATAAAACCTAAAATTCAAAATTTAGTTGTCAATTCTATGAAAATTAGTTTTTATGTTAAAATACAATGCAATGATATAAAATAAATTTAAAAGAATGAAAATGGAGTAAAACAAATTGATGGAAATTATGTATTCTATAAAATCTAATGAATTTTATTAGGGTGAATTGTTATATTTAAATGCAATGCAATATGATAAAACTAATTTTAAAAGAGTGAAAATTGGGTAAAACAAATATGACGAAAATCTTGTATTTTATGAAAGCAAATGAATTTGATTATAAAACACAATGTAATGAGATAAAACAAATTTAAAAGAAGGAAAGCTAGTTAAAACAAATATAGTGGATATCATGTAATGAATAATCTATGAAATCAAAATAAATTTTATTGAGCTGGATCTTCATACCTAAATATATTATTATTAAATTAAAAAATAAAGGAAAAATTGCGTAAAACAAATCATTTGATCACATAACCTATGAAATCAAGGAGAGGGAATTAATGGCTGACGTGTACCTTAATTGGTTTGAGGTTACTTAGCATCTTCATTTGTTTCATTCCCTCGTCCTCCCTTCCCACACAATGCTTTTCCTAAAAAAAATCAAACAAAATTCAATGAGTTACTAAAAGTTATAATATATAAACTTAAATAAACCATATATATTTATTTCCAATTATAATCTGAAAAGCAATAAACAAATTGCCCCTAATTTGAACCATTTGTTCCATTAGAGTCAATCCAAAAATCATCAAACACTTTTCATACACTTTCCATTTAGAATGCAAATCTCATCTCTTCAAGTAAATAAATTTCTAAATCAAATTCCTCCAAAAATTTAAAACGAAAACTGGAAGAGAAAAAGAAAAAAAAAAAAAAAACATCTAAATATGATATTTAGAAAATTGCAAAAAAGAAAACTACATGTTCCAAAGATCATTGAGAAGATTTTTCTATTGTTCCACATTTAAATAAACTTCTAAATCAAATCCCTCTGGAATCTAAAAACAATAAACAAATTTCATATATGTCCGAAGTTTCATTATCCACATGCATTCAGAAGATATTTTTAGTGCTTTGCGTTTCGGTTTTTTATCATATAAACAAACTTCTAAATTAAATCCTTCCAAGGTATATAAACTTCTAAATCAAAGTCTCTTGAATCTAAAACAAACATATTTCAATACAATATATCCAACAAAGTGACTAATAAAACTTACCGTTAGAAATAGATTCAATCAAATATTTATCATCCATGTGCAAAATGCTTCGGCTAAGAAGTTTTCTTCTATTGTTCTTTCATTTTCACCGGTGATCTTATTGATCTTATTCCTCTCCCGAAATTAGGATTTCTTCCATTTTTAGTGAGTTTTAGAATCCCCACAACCAAAACGTGGACTCCAAATGGAAGGAGTTATAGATATGTGCTGGTTCGTATCTCTTGGATGAAATATTTCGTTTGAATTGGCATTGTTTATAGATTTCGTTTGAGTTAGTGTTGTTTCACAAATGATATGTCTTCTTGTGGAGGGTTTGAATTGAAAAGAACACGTAGATACACAATGAAAATGTGTGATTATGAGGGTAAAATGAGAATTCTTAAAAAAAAAAAAAAAATTAAGGGCAAATTTCGAACCCAAATATTTTTCTTTATCCTACCTTTTATATATAATAAGATTACTGGATCTATTAGATATAAAATAAGGTTTAAATTTCATTTTGGTCGCTATATATATTAAAGGGACGATGAGGAAAAAAAATTTCTCCCATTTTGCCCTTCATTTTACTCTTCACCTTTAAGGACCATGCATTATCTTTTTTTTCCAACAAACACAACTTTTTCAAGTACATCTCTTCTACCAAACAACATAACCACATTCTGCATTTGGAAAAAGTTTTTCCTCTTTCTCTATCTTGGAAAAAGATCTTCCTCTTCTACAAAGCAAATGAGGAAAAAGATCTTCCTCTTGGCAAATGAATCATGCAAATCTATTATAGGATATGTTGAAAAACGTATCACCAAAGGTGTTATCTATGTTTGTTTTTTCTCTCTTTACTAGATTTGTTATATGTGTCTCTCTTTAATCACGAGGTTTTTTGTTTCAAAAGATTTGATAGTGACAAACATATCATCAAACTAAACGAGGTATTTTCATTTTTTTTTTTTTTTTAAGTATTGTTTGTCATAATGTGTCTAGATTTTTGTTTATTGGGACATAATTTGAAATACAAACAACAATTTTACCAACTTATTTTATTTTCACATACATTTTGGGATGCTCAATGAGTTTATATTTTTTTTGTCTCTCCTTGATTACGAGGGTTCTCTTCAAGAGTTTGAAAGTGACAAAACGTAACATATCATCAAGTAAGGTATTTGATCTACTTTTTCCTCTTTTTTCTAAGTATTGTATGTCATCTCTTTAAATATCATGATTTGTCTAGATTTGTTCCCTCAGACATTTGGAAATATACAATAACCAATTTTACAAATTAATTTTATTCTCATATACATTTTGGAATGCCCAACTTCTAACGCAAACAAACAGTTATACCAACAATGATTGGGCATACTACTGCTATTCATAATGGAAAGGACCATTTGCCTATTTATATAACAGATCGCATGGTAGGTCATAAATTGGGAGAATTTGCGCCTACTCGAAATTTTCGGAACAAAAGTACTTGTATGCAACAAAAAGCCCAGGTTCACCAGGGTAAATGCATTAAAAAATGGCAATTTTAGCGGACGGTGCTGCTACAGTTGGTGGCGAACTTCCTTTGGGAAAAAACGTATTAGTAGCTTATATGCCATGGGAAGGTTACAATTCTGAAGATGTGGTAATAATTAGCGAGGGTTTGGTATATGAAGATATTTATACTTCTTTCCACATACGTAAATATGAAATTCAAACTCATGTGACAAGCCACGGACCTGAAAGAATCACTAACGAAATACCACATCTAGTAGCCTGCTTACTCCGTAATTTAGACAAAAATGGAATTGTGATGCTGGGATTGTGGGTGGAGACCGGCGATATTTTAGTAGGTGAAGAAGTAGACCATTATCTCGGCAATAATGAACCAAGCTAGTATTTGCAGCAAATCCACTTGTTAAGTAGTCATGCATTATGATAGGAACTCCCAATTCTCGGGCAAATACAGCCCTTTTCATCATTTTTTCGCATGTACCTGCAGTAGCATTCAAGTAATGTCCCTTGATTTCACCTGTTTCAGCTTGTGATTTATAAATAGCTTCCGCACAAATAGGAAACGGTCTCTCCCACGCATAAATGGTTGGGAATTCACGTTTTCATCATCTATGGTAAAATCAAGTCCACCGTGTAGACATTCATAAACTACTCTACCATAATTCTTAGCGGATAATCCCAATTTTGGTTTAATAGTACATCCCAATAGAGGGCAACCATACTTGCTCAATTTATCTCTTTCAACCTGGATACCATGAGGCGGGCCTTGGAAAGTTTTAATATAAGCAGCAGGGATTCGCAAATCCTCCAGACGTAGAGCACGTAGAGCCTTGAATCCAAATACATTACCCACAATGGAAGTAAACATGTTAGTAACAGAACCTTCAGAACCTACGACCAATCGGTTAACAGTCGACCGCTCTACCACTGAGCTACTGAGGAACAACAGTAAATTAGGTCTCTGAGAATTCAATTCCCATTCTCAACCCATGACCAATATGAGCTCGAGGTTTCCTTCGTAACTCCCGGAACTTCTTCGTAGTGGCTCCGTTCCATGCCTCATTTCATAGAGAACCTCAAAGTGGCTCTATTTCATTATATTTCATCCATATGTCAATTCCATTCATTTAATATCCCTGTGGTGTCATTGAGATAAAAGATGTCGTTTCTAGTCTTTCTATTTCTATATATATGGAAAGTTAAAAAATCATCATATAATAATCCAGAAATTGCAATAGAAAAGAAAAAGGGAGGTTTGTGATGATTTTAAAATCTTTTAACAAGGTAATCTAGTATCGACCAAGGCAATGTATACATGGCTCAAGATAATCTACTTAGGGAACACAAATATACAAATAATCTAAAAATAAGGAAGGTATATACTATCTAGGGAGTAAGAGTAATAGGAAAAAAAAAGATTACGATATTCGGGAATTGTAAAAATAAGGAAGGTATATACTATCTAGGGAGTAAGAGTAATAGGAAAAAAAAAGATTACGATATTCGGGAATTGTAAAAAAAGGAAAGAGATCTAAAAGATCTTTTTCCTCTCACCGATTGAGCAAAAGAAAAAAAATAATAATAATAAATTACATGAACTTAGATTAATCAAATATTGATATTTCTATGCAAGGATTCAGACTAATGAATTTGTTCAGTTAGATTGATTGTCTCCATGTGGGATAATTCTAAAAAGAAAGGGTTTACAAAAAACGAGAAAAAAGGATTGGGTAGGGTAGAGTGATATCAAAATAAAATAAATTATTAACACATTTGTATCCAAATAAGTTTGTATTTTATTTTATATATTTATTTATTTATTTGTATATTTTTATGTGTGCCTCCCTTTGATTTTTTTTTTTTCACCAAAATTTGTTAGTGACAAGGTATTTCATCTATTTAGTCCAATTTTATCATAAAATGTGTATTAAGAATTTATTTTATTTTAACATACGATTTGAGTGAACAATTTATAATTAAAAGATTTTTATTCTTATTATTGTATTCCAAATCGAGGAGATTTGGTTGAATATGCTTATTATTAGATTATTTTTACATAATCTTGAAAACAAGATTCTACCTCTAAACAAATCTTTTCTTTTTAAGAAATTTTTTTTTATACAATTTTTTAATCACTATGCCTTTTTTTTTTTTTTCATTGCAAGATTTGATTCAAAAAAGTTATTAAAAGAATGTTTACTTTTTTGTTTTTTTCTTTTTATAAAAAACTATTTTATTCTGTGTGTATATATATATATATATATATATATATATATATATATATATATATTTAATTTAGGTGATATGTTTAATGGGTCCATGTATTACTTTTTTATGACTTTTTGTGAACGTTTTCTCTAGAAACATATTTTGGGAAACAAACAAGTAATTGGTCAAAGTATTTGTCTTTTATTTTTGCCCAAGCAGCTAAATTCGATGTGAGAGTTGTTGTGTATTCAATTTTCACTTCAATATATTTACTGTTTTTACATTTTATGAATGTTCAAATTCCATAAAAATAAGTTTATCTCTTCAAACAAAGATTAGAAGTTGAAACAACCATATGTGCCTTTCTTTAATTACTATTTATAAACAACTTATAATCAAATAGTTTTTATTTTTAGTATTGTATTCAAATTCATCAATTTAGTTGAATATGTCTATTATTATTTTTATATTTTAAACCTTCAAATCTTGAAAACAAGATTCTATATCTAAACAAATCTCTTTTTTTAAGAAATTTATTATATATATATATATATATATATATATATATATATATATGCCTTTTTTTTCCAAGATTTGATAGTGTAAAAATCATCAAAAGAAGGTTATTTTTTTCTTTTTATATAAAACATTTTTTTTCATATATATATATATTTTTAATTTTATTTTAGGTGATAAATTTATTGAGTCTGTTTATCACGTTTTATTACTTTTTTGTGAACATTTTCTCTAGAAAAAAATGTTCTAAAAACAAACAAGGAATTGGTTGTAGTATTCTTTTTTTTTTATTATTATTTTCTTTAAATTTTTGCCCAAGGAACTGAACTCCAAGAAGATATAATAATTTATCAATAACCTATTTGAAAATAACACAATAACTATTAGGAGTGATTTTGTATATATATATTAAAAGAAACTTGATTTTGTATCTAAATCATTCCCTTTTGTTTCATTTTTTTAATTTTAAGAACGTATAATATAATTTTTTTAATACTTTACTATGCTGCCACCTTTATAAGTTTTAATATACATTTTAATTATATCCATCATTTTTTTTTTTTTAAATTTCTATCTCTTCCCTTTAGTTTAAAATTTAAGGTATGTTTATAATTTTCATTAATACTCATCCCATTTATATTTCACCGTTTTTCAGATAACCATTTACATTTGACCTTCAAAATTTATATTATAAAGATTTTCAACCATGACTAATTTATTTTATTTTTTATTTTTCATTGTAAATTAACAGTTTAGGGCTGACTTTTTTTTCATTATTAAATTTATATTCTAAAGATTTTCAACCATGACTAATTTATTTTATTTTCATTTTTCATTGTAAATTAACAGTTTAGGGCTGACTTTTTTCATTATTAAATTTATGTCAAATGCTTATTATTCAAGCTAATATATAAAAATTCTACCACAAAATTTTAATTCGAACAAAATTTAACCATTTGGATTACACATGTCATATATGAAAGGGTTTAAAGGGAGAATCTTTATCTCCTCATTTTTATTAATTCTCTAATTTCCCCTTTCTAAATGGGACACAACTCCTTGAGTTTAGTGTCTGCTGAGTCTAATAGGCTCATAATGCAACTCTTCGAGATGGGGCATGATTCTTCGAGCGCATGTATCTTTTAAATCCAATAGATTCAATTGATATCAATGGGTTGCAACTATTACGTAATAGTTGCGACCCATTGATATCAAACTCAATAGTAGTACATATCGAATGGTTGCATTATTTCACTCAAGGTGTGAGATACATGTTTACAACAATAACAATAATAATAAATACGTTTGTTTACAATAATTAAAAAATGACTTAAAAGAAGTTAGTACAACAAATGAATTCTTTTATAAATTGTAATTAAGTTTATAAAATCGAGTTGAGGAAATTTTAACACAAAAAAATTTATAAAGAAAAAACAAATATTTTGGAGACAAAAAAGTTATTAAAATTTTCAAATGCTGAGGATGAATAAAAATGTGAAAAAGAACATTTTAGAAAGTGAAACAAAGTTAGAAAGGGAAATTTTTTTTTTTTTGAGAGATAAAAAAGATATAGATAATTAAAGAATTTTCTTTTTTTTTTTGACGAAAAGATTAGTAAAAATGAGAAAAGTAAAAGAGATAAAAATGGCTACAGAGAGATGAATAAAATTAAATTGTTTTTATATATACTATTTTATTTATCTTATAACATCAAATCTTATTTACATAGCTAAATAATTTAACTTATAAGTTTGTTTTTGTTTTACTTATTACGTTGTAGTTTTAGAAAATAAAATATTTGTACATGTTATAATATATATTTGCATGAATTTTTTCTTTAGACTATTAAATATTATCTTAAAACTTTAAATTAAAAAATTTGACTTCTTCACATGCATTGCACGTATTCATTACTAGTATATAATAAGTACTAAATTAGTCTCTAAATATTATCATTTGTAATAATTTAATCTATATTCTTCCAAATACTATCATAAAACACTTCTTGCAAGCTCACAAATAGGTATTCATATATAAAAGTCTTTAATGTGGGACAAGGAAAATTTAAAAAGATATTGTAGTTTTATAAATTATTTAGAAAAATATTGTAGTTTTTGAAATATTTATGAAAATATTATAGTTTTTATTGGGAATTGGGATTTGGGGAGTGGCGTTTGCTGTTTGCTTGGTCGAGGGTTGAACCCTCGACCTTCTTTTCCTTTTTTTTTTCTTTGCTTGGTCGAGGGTTTTTTTTTTTTAAATTGTTTTTCCCCTTCCACTTCCCCACTTCGGAAAATTTTAAAAAATATTGTGGTTTTATAAATTATCTAAAATTATACTTTAATAATTTTTAAAAGATATTGTGGTTTTATAAATTATTTAGAATTATACTTTAATAATATTATTTTAACTTTCTTTTAAAAACCGTTATAATAACAAACATATATTTTATCATTAACCAACCAATATAAAATTAAAATGTCAATATTAATACAACAATTTATTATTTTATTTCCACTAAAATTAGTAACAATAAAAAAATTCAATGTGTCCCACAAGGCGGACGTCGCCGATTTCGAGCTGGTTGGCGTCGTTAACTTTACACTCTAGATCGCTCCGTGGATCTGGTTGCTCTGGTACCTCTGCAGGCACTTCATAGACGTCGTGTTCATGTGTATGCATGTATGAAGACGATGACCCGACCTCTGAATCATAATATCCTAAACCTAAGGCTGGTTGCATCATCATCGGACTAGCATAACCAATCTGGCTCTGCATTTGCGTCTGCATCATAGGAGGCAATTCTTCCACATTATGGTCAACTGCATCAAACTCATCTTCTTCTGCTCGAGCACATCCCCTATGCCTAGGAACTGGTGGAGGTGCAATAGGTATATCGTACGTGTAGTGTAATGGACACAATTCTTCCACATTATGGTCAATCGCATCAAACTCATCTTCTTCTGCTCGAGCACGTCCTCTATGTCTAGGAATTGGTGGAGGTGCAATAGGTATATTGTACATGTAGTGTAATTCTTCCATGTAACTTGCGTTATTAGTGCATATAGTAAATACTTGATCTGGATCATTTGCAACATCACGAAGACTACTATTGCTCAATTTCTGTGAATTACAAAACAATTAGATAATATTTCAAATAAATTTAAATAAAAAATAATTAGACAATATTTGATTATATACCAAATGACCCAAAGCCGCTCCCGGACAAGTAATGTAGCGTCTCATAATATTATTATACCAAAGGATGTAATCTTGAGTTGCATCCCTATCGAATTGGCCAACTGAAACGCCGACTGCAATAAACCTTCTACGATAGTGCCATCGCACTACAGACCAATTTGCAGTTCTTAGGTCAATGTCATGTAGTAGAGGTTTGATATTGCACTCTGATAGGACATCCTGTTTGAAACTAAACGATCGGATTACCCTATCAAGAAGATGTCACTCACCAATGTGAAAACATATGAGTGGGCTCATCATCTGCAATATGTCTTGACCGCTTGTACAAAAATTGGGCAAAATGTCCATAATAGCTTTGTAAGGCTCCTAAATAATCTGAAACATAACATATTATATTAAAAATATTAAATACAAGTATATAAAAAAATATGTATAAAAAATTCATTTGGGTTTAGTATTCACATACTTGGTTAGGTTGAACCAGATCAAGCATATATCTATACTGACTCACTACATGTGTAGCTAACCTAGTTACACAAAATTGTTCTCTCCTCCTATATTATTAAATTAATATTTTAGGTTTAAAATTAACTATATTAGTCACGAAAAATATTAGCTAAATTAAATTAAAATGACATACCGAGAATCGTAAGCTCGTTCTGCTAATTGATGATCGTTGACATGTCGGAGTTGTGGAGCCATTGTTGGAAATCGTTCCCAAGCCCATATTTGTAGCAATATCAGAGGCCCAGCAATTTCACGAACATTAGGTTTTGTTGCTTTACATGGCTGTCTATACAGCCATGCCAAACACGCTCCACCCCAAGAAAATCGTCCCACCTCATGGAGATTGGCTAACAGTGGAAGAAACATTAGGTGCACGAAGTGACTTGATTTATCAAAAAACAGACTTCCGTCCATCATCTGCAGTATGTATGCTCTTGCATATCTCGTGACAGATTCCTCGTTTGCATCATCATCAAGTCTTGGAAATTGTGTCCCTAGCCATGTTAGACTCAACCTTGATCCCCTAATTTTATTTGCAGGGGGAGTCACACCAAGTAGCATCTGACAAATATGCAGCCAATCTTCATGCATTACCTCGGTAATAGGTTCGCCATCGACAGGTAACCCAAATAATATTTCTATGTCCTGGAGCGTGATAGTGACTTATCTAGTAGGCACATGAAATGTATAACAATTTCTTTGGAGCGTGATAGTGACTTCTCTATTGATGCACTCTGATAGATTCGTCGTCATCCACCCGTACCTAAACCCTCCATCGTGCGCTTGAGTCCATTGCTCAATACCAATGTTGTCAAAAAACTCATACAACTCCTATTTATTCGCTTGATGTCTTCCACTGCTTTATTAAACTTGCGAACTTGGAACTGACATCCAACACGATATACAAAAATTTTTAATGTATTGAACTTGTATTTTTTATTAAAATTACTTACAATATGGCGTAAGCATAATCTATAGTGACATTTTGGTCCTATCCAACCATTTTCTGGATTGTTCACTACCGAGATGATGCCACCATGCCGATCCGAAATCAAGCACACCTCTTCATGTATAACAATTTCTCTGAGGTGTTTTAAAAACCATCCCCATGTGTCAGCAGATTCCTCATCTACACGACAAGTGCAAGAGGAAGAAGATGCCCATTCGGATCAACTGATGTAGCAATTAGCAACTTTCCTTGATATTTTCCATACAAGTGAATACCGTCTATTTGAATAATCGGCTGACATCTATTAAATGCTTCTATACAAGGACCAAATGCTCAAAATATAGAAGTAAGGATGACATGTCCTTCAGTAGGTGTGCTATTTATTCTCCACTCCACTCGTGTGTCGGGATTTGTATGCTTGACCATATACAACCACTTGGGCAACAATTTGTATGAGTCATCCCAATCATCAAACACTCTGGCCAATGCCTTTCGTTTACCCTCCCACACTCTGTGGTAAGGAACATGGTATCTCCATTTTGTTTTAATGTCGGATTGTAGTTGAGCCACACTGATGGACGGTTTTTCCTTCACAACTTCATAAAACTCTAGTGCAATCATTGAAGAATCTAATTGCACATGAGTTTGGTTAAGCTCTAAGTAAAAACATGTATGTTGGTCAACATACTTAGTAATCTCGAACAAATTGTGAGATTTTTTCTTCGCTGCACGGAGTCGCCACTTGCAATCATCCTCCCATTTCTTACACTGAATTGCCCAAATATTCGGTATTGATTCCACGACCTCATATGGTGCGTGACACTTGATAGCAAAACACTTGACCAAATGTTGTAACATTTTTTTGTCTTGAAAAATCATACCCTTATACAGTTGGGTATTGCCAATGACTACCGGGGCTACAACTGGGTCATGTTCTCTAACGCTATCTATTATATTCATGTCAAGATTAGCGAATGTATCTAATGGCATTTCATGTTCACGACCATCGAAATCCAACTCCTCGAATTCATCGTCTGTTTCTGTTCTAAGATCCCTATATTGATTACCAGCCACCATATTTTCATCGTCATAGGCTGGTGCAACTGATTCAGGATCAGGATCAATATATTGATTCGGGTCTTCAAACTGACTCAACGATTGTGCATTCAAGTCTATATCCAAGCCTACCCTACTCACATTAACGTATAAATGCACTAGGTTCAAATCGGCATTGCAATTGAAAACATCAGATTCATCGCTTATTCGTTATGAATGGGGAATGACATATACTTTACAGATCCTAATGGTGTTAGATTAGGATGTCTGTAAATTATTTCTAAGTGGTTTGATCTCATATCTACGCCAAGTGACAGCCCAATCATTTCAACAACTTGTTCAGAAACAAGTCCACTATTCACATTTATGCTAAAACCCCGGCATGCTGGCTGGTCATATTCAACTCCATCACACACCATCAATCATATGACCATTTGTAAACAATATAAATCCCAAACACTTGTCTGTCATTTTCTAAAAAAAGAAAACAACAATATACATCACTAATTATTTAACTAAAAACTATAATATTAGAAAAATCTAGTAATATCTAAAATGCAACGACAATATAAATTTGTATTAAAAATTTAAAATTTAATGTAATACTAAATTTAAATAACAAAAAGAACATTAAAAGGTAATATTATTTTTAAAAAATTCTAAAACTAATATTATTTATTTTAATAAAAATCAATATTATTTCTTCTAAAAATCAATATTATTTTTTTAAAAAGAATTAGTATTATTTTTTTTTTAAAAAAAAGAAGTTCTTAAGCTAAATTTTTTTAATTAAAAAATGGATACTAAAAAAATATTGTTTTTGAAAAATTATATAACTAAGATTTTTGGTTTTTTATTTTATTTTTTCAATTGAATATATATATATATATATATATATATATATATATATATATATATATATATATATA